>PHWZ01000570.1:0-20803 GCA_004379285.1 Botryotinia calthae
ATAAATGAAGAAAGTGCACGGTTACGCACAGACGAATTTTGTATGTAAATTGAGTGATCCATTCGGTGATATGATCCACTCGGTGATAAACCACGTTATCCCTAATTCATACTTTGTTTATCTGCAAAAGCAGCGATATCAATGAGTCTATATGAGGTAAGTGGATACTAGTGGTTGACAAGGGGGTTGTTAACACGTTTTGCACCCTAGTTTATATTAGAGCAAGGAATAATCGACGCACTCAAGTGGAACATTGAAGAGTACATTTTTCTAATCCAGGATGCTTCCAGGGCCTAAAATGGGTCATTCAGAGTGTATACTTGTATTCCAGGGTAAAGATTGTAGTTATCCACTTATTCACTTAAACCTAATCGAGTATAAAATACGCGAATTCTAAAAAACTACTGGCTAGATGCCCTTGCCTTTATACTTATGGAAACTATCAAAAACAAACTTACGATCTTTACCTCAGACTACCAAATACCCTGAATAGGCCCATAATTATCTTACTTCTGATCGAATCCTTCGTACCAACTAGTGCTTATACCTAGTTCTATATATATCTAATACAAGTTTTCCCTTTTGATCGTGCACGTACTTCTAAATCTGACAAGCCTTCGCCTACTTTAGTGTTTTCTTGGTATTGCTTAGTGATCCAATTGACTTCTTGGCTCCCTTTTAGCATGAACGACTCCGATTTTATGGACGGTTATAGAGAACTTCAAACTCAGCCTGAGAACCAACAAGATCAACAACGCGAAAAGTACCCATCCAGACATGACCGACAGGTCTCCCAAGATAGCGGAATCGAAAGCCAAGCAACGTCTGCTACTTCCATGTCCATAAGGTTATCATGCAACCGCTGCCGTCTCCAGAAGCTGAAATGCACAACACCAGCCGGTTCCAGTATATGTGAACGATGTACCCGGGCCAAGGTAGCCTGTCTTTTCGGCCGTCGAACATACTCGAAATGCAAAAAGCAGAACAGTAACGACTCCGGCCGTTCTACTCGATCAGCACGGAGTCGGACACCAGGAACAGCCAGCCAGAGCCAGAGCTGCTCCGTCCCGGAAGATGCACGTGTTGCACCAGAACTCACCTCCGAACCCACATGTGCAACCACCTCGAGCACATCAACACATTCCTCGTACCCATCCCCTTTCCCAGACTGGACCCTCGATCCTCCGATCCCCGAATCCACAATCTTAGACGACCTGACTTTCACCCACTATGATTTCGGAGATAATCACGCTTTCGATCAAACCCCCGAGTGCTTCGATCGGTTGCAAAATGATCATCCAAAAGCAGCAGGAGAAGAAGATTATCTCCTCCGCCCGGCATCCAATACCACCCCACCGCTCGGGATGACAAATCTATTATCTAATCCGGATGGAACAAAAATTCAACCTATCCCAATAGTGACCACACCAAGCACTTTCCTCACACCATCATCATCCCCCTCTTCTTTTTCCCCGACAAGTCTCGAGCTCACAACCCTCGTCTACCAAATCCAGAGCCAGCTCCGAGAACTCTCCGAACACTCCCTCCACCACTCCATCGAAAACCGCACCAACCTCGACGATTCTATCAGTAATATCCTCACCCTCTCCCAGAAGTTCGGTTCCATGGCTGCGCAAATCCTCCACACCACCAATCTAGCCACAGACAGTACCCGCGGAGGAAGCAGCACACCCTCTCCATCCGAAAACGGTACCACAGCCGATACTCCCACAATCCTCCTTGTCGTCGCAGGCTACATGCACATCATGCAAGTCTGCGCTCTAGTCCTGGATCACTTCAAGACCTATCTTCAATCCATGCCGGGTCCAAACAATTCCCTCTCTTCCCCTCTAGCACTTTCTTTGAATCTTTCTACGCCTCCGGAAAATGAACCGACATTGCAGAGAAATGAGTTATTGAGTGCGAATGCGGTGCATTACTTGTATCAGATTAATACGGCGGTGAGGATGGTGCAGGATTCTTTGCGGGATATTGAACGGCATTTGGGGAGGGGAGGGGTATTGGTCAAGGATCTGGCAGTGGGGTTTTTGAGGAGTTCGTGGGTGGGGAGGAGGGATAAGGAGGTTGAGGATTTAGCTCGGGGGATTCGAGATTTGATTAAGGAGAAATTACATTTTTGAGGGCTGGGGTTGAGAGGATAGGGTTGTAGAATATAATGGAATTGGAAAAGTTTCATGTTCTCTTTTCTTTTTTTGAGAGAGCGTGGGAAATATAGATTATGATATGAAGAAATAGAAGACTTAATCTATAAGTTTATTTTTGCAACTTTGACCGTGAGGTTTGATTGTAGGTTTCGAGTCAGTTCAAGACTAGTATGTTTGAAAAAAAAGTAAGCTTTGGCTTTGTGCGTGTTGGTAAGTGAAGAGATTTGAAGTCATAAGTTATTCCTTTTCTAAATTGGTTCTCCTTTCTCCATTTTACAGACTCAAATATAAACACACAGACGTCAATCTATTGGTCATAGAATATTCATCCATGTCACTATCGAACACAACCCCTGAATTATATATCGATCAATCACCTCATCTTCTCCAACACCTCACGATCCACCATCCCTTCTTTAACCGGCAACTCCTCCAAAATCACAACATCACACCTCCCCTCAAGCCCTTGTGTCTTCAACACATCCAAAACAGCCTGTGGGGGATTCCCTCCCGCCTTTACTTGAATCTTCTTCCCCTTCAACGGCTCATTAGCGAACCACTCCCATTTCCTCTCCACATGATCAACCGGGAATCTAAACTGCTTCCCTAAAGCACTATTCCGACAAAAAATAGCATCCAAGCCCCCCTTTTGGGAAAACTGTCTCGCACAACTTGACTTAACCTCGAAACCAGTTTCCTCCGCGATGAGGTCAAGATCAAGTGCTGAAAGCGAAGGAATTTTTTGACTATTTACACGGACATTGGAAAGCCAATCTGGTTTCTCATCAGATATTTGAAGGGAAGAGAGAACTTCGCGTTCAAAGATAGTTTTGCTGTAAGGAATATTACTTATCGCAACAACATCCTCAAAAGTAGTACTAAGAAGCGAACAAAGGGATTCGCGATTCAGGTTTTGTTGAGAGAAATCGATCCAGTCTTGTGGCTGTATCATAGGTTCCTGAGAATGGGAATTTTTGACATGAATCACAGCCGAATATCGATATTGCACCAACTCATTACTAGCCTTCATATGTTTCGGCAAAATCTCCACGGATGCAATCCTCTCAGGTAGGCGCTCCACAAGACTGGTAAAGAAAGCTGGATCGACGAGGAATTCGGAATGTGGTTGTCCAAGTTCTTTCCTCAGATCTTCTTTACTGATAGTCTCACCAAACTGGGAAAGGGCTTTCGAGATACAAAATTCGGGTTCGAGAGCAAAGGAACGCATATCCCCAAAAAAGATCGTGGATAGGGTGTTGAGATCCAGAAGTCCTTGAATAACATTCAGAAGGTAATTGGAGCTGGGGAAATATTGAGCCACCGAGTTTATGATTGCCAAAGTAGGAGTAGCTTCTTTCAAGAGGTGGAAATCAAGAGCCGTGCCTTGATATAAATGTAATTTCCCTTCCAAGGAAGGAATACTACGTGCCGTAGCAGCCACGAAGTCAATCACGTTTGGAGAGGGATCTAATCCATGATAACAACGTAAATTCGGGATTAGATTGAAGAGAATCATGCCCGAACCGGTTCCCAGCTCCAGAACATCGAGAGAATGGTCTTCCCCGTGGGTCGTTAGGATTTGATGAATGGTGTCGTCGAGCCATTCGTTCATTTCCGCGATATCGATGGGAATGCTGTTGTATTGACATACCCAGCCTGTAAAGTCGCGACCAATGGTGGAACCAGGCTTGTTTTTGATGGTTGCGTACATACCTTTGTCGAACATGGTGCGCCAGAGCTTAACTTGCCGATTTTCGGCTTTGGGGTCGACGAGGGGCTTTAACGTGATGAAAGCTTTGATAGTATTGTCATCTTGTTCGATAATGATGGCGTCCTTAATGAGAGCATTTTTGCTTAGCTCTTTCTCAATTTGAGAGAGATTGAGCGTTGATTCTACCTATTTGGCTGTAAATTCATGTGTTGGCCAGCATCCTTCGAAATTTATAACTCACCATATTGATTAAGTAATTCTGTGACCTTTTTTGTATCGATCAATTTTATGGAAAATTGAATGATGGATACTTTAACAATAATAATACCTTGCCGTACAGTTCCAGTTCTGAGGATGGGTCTTGGGATGTTAATTTTCGGAAATCTTCGGAGACTTGTACGTAAGACTTAATACACCACCAACACTCGCCACGGAATCTAGAGTAACTCCCTACATATATCACATCTCAATCCTAAACCTACTCATAACAACAGTAAATAGAACCCCTTTCTTGTTCAGAATAATTCATCTAATTAAAATGGCACGCACACAAAAAGCCCTAGTCGGCGGCTCAGACGACATCATTTTCTCCAACTCAGCACCTCTCCCCCCTCCCTTAGAAGATAACCGACTCGGCGTCGCCATCAAAGCCATATCCCTAAACCCCGTCGACACCAAAATGGTCGGTGGCTACCTCACTCCAGGCGCCATTTCCGGCTGCGACTTCGCCGGCGTCGTGACCGGCGTTGGCGGCCCCACGGCTCAGAAACGTGGTATCAAAAACGGTGATCGCGTCGCCGGCGTAGTCATGGGTATGAATCCTCTCCGACCAAACATCGGAGCATTTGCCGAACATACATCCGTGCACTGCAACACCTGCTTGAAGATCCCCGATGATTGGACATTTGCTCAAGCTGCATCGGGGGTCGGAGGTGTGGCGTGGTGTACAGTCCCCTGGGCACTGTTTCACCATCTGGCTCTACCACCTGGACCCGAATTAGAGCCGTTGAATAGCAAATTTGTCCGCCCCTCCGAAATTTTGGGACCGAAGATCAAGATTACATCAAGTCATGATGGGACCGAGAAATCTCCCACCACCGTCTTGGTGAATGGTGGTGCGAGCTTCACCGGAACGTGTGCAGTGCAACTCCTCAAATTGGCGGGTTTTACCGTTGTGGCGACATGTTCGCCGAAAAGTTTTGAGATGGTGAAGTCTTATGGTGCTGATGCCGTGTTTGATTATTCGTCACCAACATGTGCTGCAGAGATTAACTCCCATACACGCAATGGGCTACGTTTCATTTTAGACTGTATCACCACTCCCGATACGACGAGGTTGTGTTATGCAGCCATGGGACGAGCTGGTGGCCGTTATGTCGCTTTGGACCCGTATAGTGTTGCAGTGGCTGGATCTCGTGCAATTGTACATGCCGACTGGGTGTTTGGGATGGATTTGCTGGGCGAGGAGGTCGTATGGCCGACGCCTCATGGAAGGAAGGGAGACCCAGTTGCGCAAAGCTTCGGGGTGCAGTGGAATAAGACTTTGCAGACACTACTTGATCGTGATTTGATCCGGCCACATCCACAGCTGGTGAGAGAGACGGGTTTGGAAGGTGCGTTGGAAGGTATTCAGGAGATTCGTTCCACGAAGGGGTTGTCTCATAAGCTGGTGTATACTCTTTGATTGGATGAACAGGAGCCGGAATTATTTTGATACCTTGCCAGTAAAAATCAAAATTGTATATTCTAAAGTAAGATCTTTTTGAAGGTGAATGCTCCCCTCCCTCCATTGTAGAATTGAATTGGTCCGCAGACGTCATACATTATTCAAATTGAATCTACGATACTAATATTTGTTAAAGTTTACCCGAGCCAATGGTTTTGAAATCGGGAATCACATGCTGAGATCGTAATACATCATTCGGAAATAGTAGCGTTCTAAAAGTGGTCTTGATTATTATAACATTAACATACACCTTGCCCCAACGCTTTCCCAAAAATTGAAACGCTATGCACATTATTTCTGCCGCGGGGACACCACTTCCATATGAGTATGCCCTCCATCCACCCTCACCACAGCAGCCACACACTCCTTCGCAGCAGAAGCAATAAGATTTGAATCCTGCTGGCACAGCATAAACCTCACGCCCAAATCATTAATTGCCCAGCTCTGAAGTGAAGGATTGTTATAGATCCCCGCCAAACCCATCACCTTCCCATGACGCCGACACGCCTGACTGACATCTATCAAAGCAGAGCGGAAATACTCACTGTCAAAGTTGCCAGGGATACCCATATCAGTTGACAAGTCTAGACAACCGACGAGCAACGTATCGACACCTTCCACGGCGGCGATGGAGTCGAGGTTTTTGAGGCTGCTCAAAGCTTCGATCATCACTAATACCGAAGAGCCTTTCGCATTGCAGGTTTCCACTAGGATAGGGAGTGGCGTTTGTCGCATCCCAAGGACGGGTTGTTGACCCCACATTGAACGTTTGCCCCATGGTGGGAACTTACATTGCTGGACGGCTGCGTATGCATCTTCTCTCGTAACTATGTGCGGGAAGATAACTCCCATTGCACCACCGTCCAGAACCTGCTGGACATAGCCAGATCCGCACTGCCAAGGTAGGCGAACCAAAGGCATTATACCCGTCAGAGTAGCAGCGTAAGAAATGGCGCTTGCTTCAGCGAGGGAGAGGGAGGAATGTTCCAGGTCGATGAAGAGACAATCAAATCCGGCATTGCGGGCTAATGCCACAATCAAGGGGTTCGTCACCATTCGAACACCCAGAGCCTGGAAATTAATATTGTTAGTTATGATCTCATAGCAGTAGTGAAGTACCGAGTACCTTGCACAGCCGCCCAGCAAAAGCCTTTGTCGTCAAAATATTATCAATCATCAACGAAGATTCAGAATATCGGTCCGTTATTGGCCCATTCCCGTTCTCCACAATAGGAATGATCTGGCTTTGCGGACGAGTAGGCGCCATTTGAATTTTGTGGTTTGGTGATTTGCGTAATGTCCGCAAGCGAAAGTGACAAATCTGAGTAATGGGGGGGGGATGTCCTGCGCAACGGGAATAGGACCAAAAATAAGATATGCCACAACGCGATGTTGCGCGATGGCGAGATTATAAATGTCAGCATTAGGTTCTTTGTAGAAATCGTGATTTCCGATGCAGTGAGTCTCCAAAGTTCGCAGAGCACCGGATATTTTCGGACACCACGTGCTTCCCCACTTGCATGTAAGCAATGTCCCTAGGTAGCAATTAACGGCTACACCGCATGATCCCTGCTTTAGACTTTCATCCTCTTCTCCGATTCGGACCATTCATGGAAGTCTACTCAAGTCAACACTACCTACATCACCCCTCTACAAGCGTCTTAAAAGCTCGATAAGCTTGGACACCATTTCAACTTGTCTCTCGTTGAGCCACGTTATTTAGAATCAACTTCTACTTGCCAACGGTGATAAAACCTCCAGCCGGGCTTAAACACCATACCTAATCTCCATTAATTGATCAACCTATGGTCGCTGGTACTCCACATACCTATACATATTATTCCATTTGATACCCAGGCTATACCCATCAACAGACTGTAGCTCCAAAAACCACAAAATCAACCTTCAATATCGCAATCATAATGGCAGTCCAAGATCAAGAGCCAATTGCCATCATTGGTATGGCATGTCGTTTTCCAGGTGGCTCCAACTCCCCCTCCAAACTCTGGGATCTGATCAAATCCCCACGCAATCTCTCCAAGCGAGTCCCGGACGAACGTTTCAACTCTGAAGCCTTCTTCCACACCAATGGCTCATACCACGGCGCCACGGACTCGCGAGAAGCTTATTTCCTAGAAGAAGATGTGGCACTATTCGATAATGCGTTTTTCAATATCCAGCCGGGTGAAGCGGAAGCTGTTGATCCGCAGCAACGTCTACTGATGGAAACAGTTTATGATTCACTGTACATTGAGTTTACTACCGTGTTTTGGCAACTAGAGTATCACTACTGACTTTCGATCTTTGTAGGTGTGCCGGTGGACAAACCATTGAGGGCCTCCGTGGCTCCAACACCGGTATCTACGTCGGCATGATGTGTGATGACTGGGCCCAAGCTATCAATCGAGACTGGGAGTCCACCATGACTTATGCTGCTACGGGCGAAAGTCGTGCCATTGTTTCGAATCGCTTATCGTATTTCTTTGACTGGCATGGTCCGAGTATGACAGTTGATACGGCTTGCTCCTCCTCACTGGTCGCTGTTCATCAAGGTGTAACATCCCTCCGCAACGGCGAGTGCCCAGTCGCGAATGCCGCCGGCGTCAATTTGATACTCGGTCCTGGTGAGTAACACTGCCACCACCTCTGCCGATTGTTTGATGACTGACCTATTCTCCCACTCTAGGTATGTGGATCGCGGAGAGCAAGCTTCATATGCTCTCACCGACAGGGACAAGCAAGATGTGGGATGAATCGGCTGACGGTTATGCCCGAGGTGAGGGTATCGCGTCTGTGGTCATGAAGAGGCTTAGCGATGCTTTAAGAGATGGGGACCCCATCGAGTGTGTACTTCGGGGGACTGGTGGTGAGTAACTCCCATATTTCACTGAAACCCCTCAAGTATCTTTAAACACAAGCATAAAAACGCTTGCTCACTGAAAGTACTGTAATTGTTTAGTAAACCAAGACGGCAAGACTCCTGGCTTGACTATGCCCAATGGCAAGGCGCAAGCGGACCTTATCCGTGATACATATCAGCGTGCGGGTCATGATATTCACGACCCTCGAGATCGCCCACAATTTTTCCACGCCCATGGAACGGGAACACAAGCAGGTGATCCTCAAGAGTCCCAAGCAATTGATTCAGCATTCTTTTCCGGACCCGACAAAAAATTGGAAACCATGGCTGTGGGCTCCATCAAAACGATTATCGGGTATGAGAATTCTAACCCACACGACAACTACTCGAAGTTAACCCGTAACTAACAATTCTCCACAGACACACCGAAGGATCCGCTGGTCTGGCCAGCTTGATTGGCAGTGTGATGGCAATAAAGCACGGTATATTTCCCCCCAATCTACATTTTAAAAATTTGAGCCCCAAAGTCGCTCCTTTCTATAATCATCTTCGCATCCCAACAACTGCTACCCCTTGGCCAGAATTGCCTTCTGGTGTGCCACGTCGAATCAGTTGTAACAGTTTCGGATTTGGCGGCTTGAATGCTCATGCCATCATCGAATCCTACGAATCATCAACAGAATCCACGCCGATAGAGCAAGAAGCCACTCTAGCCAGCGTGTTCACTCCATTGACCATCTCTGCTGCTTCTGCATCTGCGTTAAAGGCCACACTTTCCGACATCCGATCTTACCTGGAAGAATCTCCAGATGTCAACATGCGCGACTTGGCTCATACTTTGCAAAGCCGGCGATCGACCTTGGCCTATCGTAAGGATATCATGTATAGCAGCCGCGAGGATGCGATAACGAAATTTGATTCATTGTTGGGCGACGATGCTAATGCAGCAGCCAATGGTTTGACCACCCGCTACACTGATCATCCCAATGCTCGTATCTTGGGCATATTCACTGGTCAGGGCGCACAATGGCCTCGCATGGGTGCAAAGCTTATTGAGAAATCCCCATTTGCCGCAAGACGCATGGAGGAGCTCGACCTCGCACTGTCTCGTCTTCCGGAAAGCGACAGACCTAGCTGGACGTTGCAAAATGAGTTGCTCGCCGGGGCTGAGGAGTCTCGCCTCTCAGAGGCTACAATTGCACAACCTCTATGTACGGCGGTCCAAATTATACTGATCGATTTATTGAAGGAGGCTGGTATAGAGTTCAGTGGTGTCGTAGGCCACTCATCTGGTGAGATCGGCGCCGCATATGCTGCTGGTTTCCTCTCAGCACCCCATGCACTGTATATTGCTTACTATCGTGGCTTTTACGCCCACTTCGCTGGCTCTGAAAGCAATGTTCCTGGTGCGATGATTGCGGTGGGCACCTCGTATGAGGACGCGCTGGACTTTTGCGAGCTGGATGATTTCGTCGGCCGCATCCAAGTGGCTGCACGCAACTCTGCGACCAGCATCACGCTCTCTGGTGATAAGGACGCAGTGCAAGAGGCCGAGGAGATTTTTAAGGATGAGGGCAAATTTGCTCGAGCATTGAAGGTCGACAAGGCCTACCATTCTTTCCATATGCTTCCGTGCATCACCTCTTATCTGGCGGCTCTGGCCAAGTGTGGGATCACGGTTCAGGAGGGCAATGGCATCCAATGGTATTCCAGCGTGAGGAACGGGCGAGTCATGAGCAAAGACGACATCTCCACGCACAACTACTGGGTGGAAAATATGGTCAATACGGTTCTCTTTGAGCCCGCTGTAGAGACTGCCGCCTCTAACGGGGATCCTTTCGACATTTGTATCGAGGTTGGTCCTCACCCAGCGCTGAAAGGGCCTTGCCTGGATACTTTGAAAGCGGCCACTGGAAAAATCGTCCCATACACTGGTTTACTAGGTCGTGGCAAAGATGACCGGGTCGAGTTAGCTCTGGCTCTCGGCTTCATCTGGAGACAGCTGGGTGCTTCGTCAGTCAGCTTTGATACCTTCGAATCCAGCGTCTCAGGTCAGCTCGTGCCAAAGCGTACGTTGTCTGGACTACCAACTTATCCCTTTGACCATTCACGACGCTTTTACTCATTGACACGCTTCTCTGGGAGCTTCATCTACGCACAGGACGCACCACACCCGCTCCTAGGTCGACGTTCCGTGGAAATAGAGACGGACCATCAGGTATCATGGCGCCAGCTGTTGAAGCCAAACGAGATCAGTTGGATTCAAGGACATCAGTTGCAAGGCCAGGCCGTATTTCCGGCCATGGGTTTCGTAGCCATGGCTATCGAAGCCGCCAAGACCGTGACCGGTGTTGATCGTGAGTTAGGTTTGCTGACTCTTGAGAATGTGATCATTCCACGTGCCTTGACTTTCAGTAGCGATGATGCTGGTATGGAGTGTAGGATCACGATGACCATTATCAGTAACACCAAGGATGAATTTCGTGGTCAGATCGCTTGTTATTCTGGAGTTCCCTACGGAAGTGGCGCTCCCCTCGTCTTGAACTTTTCCACGGATGTAACGGTTGCGTTTCACACCCCAATGCCGAATACTCTGCCTGCATCGCGTTTGGATGAGATCAACTTGGGTTATGCAGATGAGAAGCGCCTGTACACGCAATTCACCTCTCTCGGCTACAATTATAGTACACCTTTCACCGGTGTCCGTAGTATCTCCCGCAAGATGAACTTTGCAACAGGTGAGATTGAGGACGAGGCGGGTGATAACTGGGAAGATCAGCTGCTTCTCCATCCTGGATTCCTCGATTCCGCGATTCAGACCGGCTTTGCTGCATATGCACATCCGTTTGACAACCGTCTTTGGGCTCTTCATATCCCAACCGACGTACGTTCCATTGTCATCAACCCATACTTCCTCGCATCAAGAGCGGAAAGCCGCAACAGACGTTATACATATCAAACTGCGACTCGTACGACTCCTGAAGCACCTATGGTAGTTGATATGTCGATATTTTCTGGGTCGGGCGAGCAGACCCTGCAACATCCCTTCATTCAGTTCGAGTCTGTCGGCGTGAAACCTTTTGCCCAAGCTACTGCACGCGACGATGCGGTAATCTTCTCCAGAATGCAGTACCGACCGGCAGAACCGGATGCAAGCGTAGCCCTTGAAAATATTGGCGAAGTCTGGACTGAACAGGATATGCCGGCTTTGCTAGCGGCCGAACGATTGAGCTTCTTCCATATGCGTCGATTGAGTGAAATCACAACCGAATTCGAGTCTCTTGAAAGTTCGTCACCTTACAGGAACTTGTTGGATAATGCAATGCGCCTTGTGGAGCTTGTAGCAGCGGGAAACCATCCCCATGTGCCTCGAGAAGCGTCAGGTGATTTGATTGGCAAAGTCAACTCTCTGACGAGTATGTACCGCAACCATCCATTCGTCAAACTTGCAGAAGTGGCGGGTAAACACCTGGAGGACGAGATTCGGAGCGGTGGAAGTATCCTGGAGCACATGACCAAGGACAATCTGCTTCACAAGTTCCAAAGCAAGCTAGCTCTGATGGCTCACAAATCTATGGCTGCGATCGTGTCTCAGATTGCCTATCGCTACCCTCGAATGAACATTCTCGAAATCGGCGCGGGTTCTGGTGAGGCAACTCAATATGTGCTCTCGAAGCTAGACGGTGCTTTCGAAACCTACGCTTACACAAACGTCTCTGATGAACTGTTTGCCAAGGCTCAGAGACGCTTCGATATATACAATGATCGAATGCTATTCTCGAAGTTCGACATTGATCAACCGGCTGTCGGGCAAGGGTTTCAGGAAGAATCGTTCGACCTTGTGTTGGCAGCTGGATCGCTGTCTATGACAGCCAATCCAGATGATATGATGGCCAATGCCAGACGTCTCCTCAAACCTGGTGGATTTTTGGTCGTGGGAGACTTTGCCAATAATGATCTCATGACGCTCAATCTCGCTATGGGTAGTTTGCCGGATTGGTATAGGGGGCTGGAGAATGATCCAAGTCGAAGTCACGGACCCTGTCTCACGCTTGATCAATGGACTACGCTCACAAGCAAGCATGGTTTTGCGGGTCTCGATGCGGTACCTTTTTCAAACAAAGTTAATCCTTACTCAGTCTTTTTCTGTCAGGCTGTTGATAACCGCATCCTCAGCCTTCGAGAACCTTTAAATGAGGTCTACAACGAACTTCAAATGGGTAGTGGAAACGAGCCAGAAGTGTCTGCACCAACTGATGGCCGTGCCCAGTTGATTTTGGTTGGAGGTCGTAAAGCTGCGACGGCTAAACTTATAAGTGACGCATCAGCTCTCCTTAGTACTCGCTACCAAAGCATTACTCGGGTTGCATCTCTGGAGGTCCTCCATGCTGAAGGCATCACGCCTGGAACCACGATCCTCTCCCTGACCGAACTCGACGAACAATATCTGGAAGCCCGTAGTGAAGTCAAGCTGGAAGCTCTCAAGACAGTCTGGCGTAATGCCCGCACGATCCTCCATGTCACCAATGGTGCTCGAAACAGCAGTCCATACTCCGGAATGGTGTTGGGTGTTTCCCGCGTGGTTCGATTTGAACACCCCAACATCAACCTACAGATCTTAGACTTCGACTCCACCACTAAGCCGACAGCAAAGATCATTGCCGAATCTTTGGCACGCCTCGAGCTCGGACGAAAATGGTTGACGGAAGACGCGGCGGAAGACTTGCACTGAAGTCTTGAGCCTGAGGTCTACTATGTCAACGGCAAACAGCTGATTCCGCGATGCTTACCATTGAAAGAGGGCAACGAGCGATACAACACCTACCGCCGTCCCATTCCTGTCGTTGTGGATCCAAGCGAGGTGAGTGTAGTCCTTGAGCCAAGTCAAGATGGACAAGCATTCGAGCTAGGTACTGTATCACCTCTTCGCGTCTTGCCAGTTGTTCAATCCACCAAGAGCTGCACCCTCCAGACCAAATACTCGCTGATGGGTGCCATCAAAATGAATGAGGCCGCATGGTTGAGTCTATGCCAAGGAACCGATAAAGCGACGGGCCATGAGCTTATTGCTCTTATCGACAACGCAGCCGAATCTCGAGTGATTGTGCCGGCAGATTGGACAGTCTGTACTCCTGATGGTACAAGTGGTTCTGGGCTCCTCGCCACCGTTGCGGCCTATCTTGTCGCCAAGAGTATTCTCGACAGTGCACCCAGCTTTGGCAGCATCATTGTTCATGAAGCCAACCCTTCCTTAAGACATGCATTGACACGACAAGCGGCCGTAGAGGGCGTACAGATTGTGTTTACCACTACAAAACAACAATCAACCGACAAGGATAGCTCCATCATGATGGTACATCCAAATTTACCTCTCAGTATTCTCCAACGCCTTGTACCACGTCAAACGTCATTTTTCGTGAATATGGCTGGTGTCAACTGCGCGAGTGCTGAACTTCTCAAACGTTCTTTGCCAAACGATACAATGATCCGTCTTGAATCCGATTTCATCCGCCCACAGCCAAGCGTGAAATCCGAACACGTGACATCAGACGTCATCCAGCAAATTGGCCAAGATATTAGGGAAGCCATTCAAAGAGTGACAATCTCTGCTCAAAGAGATCGCAAATCTAAAGCTACAACTACTGTAACAGCAATTCACGGTAGTAAAGGTCAAGATGAGATCTCTTTGCAGAATATCCAGAACTCTCGTGTTGCATATACTGCTCTCAATATCGTGGATTGGCAAACATCTTCAGTTCAAGACCTTCAGCGCCCAATCGACCATGGAATGATTTTCCGTGACCATGTCACATATCTCCTCTTCGGTCTAGCTGGCGAACTTGGTCAATCCTTATGTTCCTGGATGATCTTGCATGGTGCACGTCATGTGGTGATTGCGAGTCGGAACCCTAAGGTAGACTCTCAATTCATCGATACTTTAGCTGATGAGTATGGTGCAAATGTTAGAGTCATGTCGGTTGATTTGACGCAACGTGCTTCATTAGACGCTTGTTACAAGGTTGTCACCGCCGAGATGCCTCCTGTGGCTGGTGTCACACATGGAGCTTTGGTCCTTGCCGACTCCCTTTTTGACGACATGACATTCGATGACTTTGATCGTACAGCTAAGCCCAAGGTTGACGGTAGTCTGCTCTTGGACGAGCTCTTCTACGATGCACCACTCGACTTCTTCATTCTATTCACCTCCGCCGTGGGAGTGTCTGGAAATACGGGTCAGTCTGCCTATATCATGGCCAACAACTTCATAACCTCTTTAGCCGCCCAGCGACGAGATGTTCGTGGGGTGGCCGGCTCCGATCTGGCACTTGCCGCTATGGCTGGTTTAGGTCGCTTCGAACGCAGTGAGCATCTGGACAAGGATCACTTTGCCAAGATGGGCTACCGCGACAGTTCCGAGCAAGATTTCCATCGGCTCTTCGCTGAGGCCGTCCTTGTTGGTCGACCTGAGAACGCGAGTCAAGGATGTTCTCAAGTTGCCAGTGGTCTGCATCCCGTCCGCAAGACGCCCAAATTGCAAGCACAACTGCGTGAAGATCCCAAGTTCAGTCATTACATATTGCCCGATGCCTCCGCTCTGGACCGGCAAGGTAAGGGATCTCAGGGCGGCAAGACCGCTCGTGCACGAGTGCGATTAGCAACGGTCAAGACCCGTGGCCAAGCGCGTGCTGCGGTCAAGGACGCTTTTGTGGACCGACTAAAGCGTGCTCTCATGATCCCGCAAGACGAGGCTCTCAACGAGGAGCTGACCTTCGTGGAACAGGGCGTGGATTCTATCACAGCCGTGGAGATTCGAACGTGGTTCTTGGCTGAGATTGAGGTCGATTTGCCCGTGCTTCAGATCCTGGGTGCAGGGACCACTGTCCAAACTGTGGTTGACAAGGTTATGGACAAGATTCCTGCCACTATTGTGGATTGGGAGAAGTTGATCAACGACGACGATGGCCCCGTCGCAGTCAGTGTTACAAATGTTGTTCCACCCGCCCCAGCAGCTACCGTGGTCGAAAAAAGCGATGTATTTCTCCTGAAACGCAGCGGGGAAACAAACGCTACAGCGTCAACCGTTGACACCGGAACCCATACTCCTGCAGTATCTGATTCGACTAACAATACTAGCCAGGATGGCTTGTCTGAAGCAGATGACAAGGTCGAGAGAAAAGAGATGAAGAAGCACCAAGAGGCGACAAAAGTGCAAGATGTTCTTGTTGAACGACAACTTGAGCAAACCATCGTCGAATCCGCCACGGAACACACCGAACAAATGACATATGGGCAGAGGCGGATGTGGTATCTGACACACTTCATCGATGATCCGACTACGTTGAATTTTGCCTATATCGCCAAACTTAATGGCCCTCTGCGAGCCGACCATCTCGCTCGGGCCGTGGAGTCGGTGGCCCAACGACATGAATCACTTCGTACACGATTTTTCTGGTCCGATGACGGTGCTAGCACCCCTATGCAGAGCATCTTGTCTAAACCGCTCGTGCGCCTGGAGATGGCACGTATCCCTAAGGAGTTAGCACTCGAGACTGCAGAAGCAGAACTGAATGCCATGCGCAACTTCGAATGGGACCTGGGAGGCTGAGTACCCGTGCGACTGCGACTACTCACTATCTCGGACACAGAACATTACCTTCTTATGGGATCCCATCATATCACCCTGGATGGCCACAGCCTCACCATCATGATGATGGACATTGAAGAAGCTTATCTGTCGCCGGGACAGCAAATGCCTGCACTCCCTCAAGCCTCACAAGCACGTGCCTTTTCCGAACAAACGCGCCTGGCATATGAAAGTGGCGGTTTTGCCAAGGCTTTGGATTTGTATCGCCGCATCCTACCTCCGCAAGACTTCTTGCACCCCATAGAGCTGTTCCCCTTTGCTCGCACCCAGGTCCGCCCCCCTCAGACTTGGCAGTCTCATGTCGTCCAGCGGGTTCTTGATCCCTCTATTGTGACGGCACTGAACCAGATCGCCCGAAAACGCCACAGCACATCATTCCATGCCTACCTTGCCACATATCAGGCCATGCTGTTTCGATTACTACCATCTAATACCACCGACAAGTTGTTTATCGGCATGGCTGATGCCAATCGCCTGGATAGCAAATTCTTACGAAGTATTGGGAACTTCTTGAATATCCTTCCATTGAGGTTTGACCGCGCGACACGCCAGTCGTTTGGTGATGCCATCGAGTTTGCCAGGGCAAAGACACACACTGCCTTGGAGCATTCTGCTTTGCCCTTCGAGTTATTGCTGGATGAGCTCTCAGTTCCACGCTCGAACAGGTGGACACCGATCTTCCAGGTCTTTATTGACTATCGCCTTATTCCAAGTCAGCAAGGGGCTAAACAGCGAGAGTGGGCTGGGTGCGATGTGAGTGGTGAAACGTGGCACACAGCGAGAAGTGGGTTTGATGTGGTCTTGGAGATCAAGGAGGACCAGAACGAGACGACGCTAAGGTTTCACGTACAGAAGGACCTTTATGATGAAGCTGCTGCAGAGCTATTGCTGAACAGTTATATTAATGTACTTCGTCAGGTCACGGAGCAGGGGGTGCGGACAGATTTAACGAAATTGAACAAGTGGGACGACAAAGACGTGCAGAAGGCTCTCACCATCGGCAGAGGTAAGTAAACTCGATTCATCCAAGAATCAGGTTTGTAAACATACGATCTAATGTTTCCATAGGCACTACAATGAAACAAGAATGGCCGGCTACAGTTGCACATCAGATTGCACAGGTCATGCAACGCCATCCCAATGCTCCTGCCCTAAAGGACGGCTATGGAGCCAATCTCACTTACACAGCCATGAACCAAAGGGTCGAGGGGATTGTTAGTGCCCTTCGTGCACAACTCACACCAACAACCAAGCAAGAGGATCAAATTGTTGGTGTGTTCCAGACCCCGAGTACAGACTTTGTCTGCTCTCTACTGGCGATTCATCGAGTCGGAGCTGTCTATCTGCCTCTAGATCCGCGCAATGGAATGAGCCGCTTAGCAAGTGCCGTGAAGGCTGCTCAACACATTACAATCCTTACGGACAAGGAGTGTGTGACACAGACGAATGAGCTGGAACTCGCCCAGGGGACTGTTATCCTTAATGTTGCGGACATAAAATCTGACCCCGTCGCTAATGAAAGCACTCTCTCGGTCGGACCCAAGGACGTGGCATACATGATCTTCACTAGTGGATCTACCGGTGAGCCTAAAGGTATTGTCGTTCGACACGAAAACTTGCGGGTCAATCTGGAAAGCTTTCATCGGGCTTGGAACATAGAAGATCTCGGTAAGGTCATGTTGCAAAATGCCGCTTTCAGCTTCGATGCATCGCTGTTGCAAGTCTTTGCTCCTTTAACAACCGGTGGCTGTCTCGTTGTAGCCCCAGCCGATGCTCGTGGTGATCCCCACGAAATCACCAACCTGATGTTGGAACACGGCGTCACAATGACCCAAGCCACGCCTTCAGAATACGAGACCTGGTTCCGATTTGCACCCGAGAACGTACGTCTTTGTACGGCGTGGAAGGCCGCCTGGTTTGGAGGTGAGCGGGCACCACCGGGGCTTCTCCATCTCTTCCGTGAGGCATGCAAAGTGCTCCCGAATCTGCAAGTATACACAAGTTATGGTACAACCGAAGGCACTATTTCAGCCATGAAGGGCAAATTAGAGATTGAGGACCCCGCCGTCGCTGTCCCAGTCCCCGGTTTTGTATTGCCCAACTACGCAGCATACATCGTCGACGAAGATCTGCAGCCAGTACCTATCGGCGTCGCTGGCGAGATTATGATTGGCGGTAACAGTATTGGCTCCAATGAATATTGGCACCGTCCTGATCTGACCGCATTGGCATTTCTACCAGACCCATTTGCAGCCAATGAAGACGCCGGGGCACGCATGTATCGCACGGGGGATCTTGGACAATTTGATCAACAGGGCCGGCTGGCTATCAAGGGCCGCATTTCTGGTGACACCCAGGTCAAAATACGGGGATTCAGAATTGAACTAGCCGAAATCGAGGGTGTTATAATCAGGGAGGGAGCTGGTTTTGTTACCAACGCCGTGGTAACGCTTCGTGGCACCGATGCGAGTGCTTTCCTGGCTGCACACATAACGATTGATGCCAGCAAGACTACTGACCCACAACAGGCGGGTGCTGTTCTGAACAACCTACGTACCGCTCTGCCTCTTTGCCTCCCATTGTACATGTGCCCGTCCAATATAGTGGTACTCGAAGAGATGCCATTAACTGCACACTCCAAAGTCGATCGAAGAGCTGTACAGGCATTGTCATTACCAGAGTTTGTCGAGGGCGAGTCTGATGCTATCATCGCACCGGATCTGACATGGACAGAGCGTCGCCTGGCTATCCTGTGGGCCACGCTACTACCGCCACAGAAATCATTGTTGACACAGCAATCCAACTTTTTCTTGGCTGGTGGCAACTCTCTGTTACTAGTGCAGCTTCAAGCTGCTATCACGATTGAATTTGGTGGCGCTCCACGCCTGAGCAAGCTGATGGCTGCAACTAAACTTGCAAGCATGGCCGCAGAGATCGATAATGGGCTCGACACTGCCAGCGACTGGGACAAGGAAATGGCCCTTGACTTGATTCATAACCAAACCATCACTGAACCCATGACGCTGGTGAGAAGAAAAAGCCTTGCCCATGGTCTGAGCGTACTCGTCACAGGTGCCACCGGCCACATAGGTCACCGCATCATTAACGAACTTGCATCTAACAGCCGTGTCAGAAGGATCATCTGTCTGGTAAGGCCAATAGATGGACGAGACACTCTAAATCTCTTCCCCGACGTTGTCGCTCAAGACAAGCTACATTTCTTGACAGCCAACCTTCCCACACTACCCACGGACGAAGAGATCTCTGATATCGACGTGGTGTTGCACTGTGCCGCCAACCGCACTTTCTGGGATAGTTACAGTGCAGCAAAGCCAATTAACGTAGATGCTGTCAAGGCACTCGCCCAACTCTGCCTTCGCAAGGGCGCCACCCTTCACGTTCTCAGCTCCGGCGCTGCAGACGATTACGAACAAGAAAGCACTGATGACAATCCAGACACAAAGCTCCCGCGTCCAACCTCTGATGATGGGTACGTCTCATCAAAATGGGTTGCAGAGCGATACCTCGCCAACGCCGCTCGCCTTGCTGGTCTGCACGTGACTGTCCATCGACCACTCCAAACGCCTGCAATACCCGAGCAATCCATCAACGGACCAGCAATCGAAGCCGAGACGACCATGGTGAACTCCCTAATAGCCGCTATACCACAACTTGGGGTCCGACCCGACTTTGCGCATGTCGATGGCTGGATGGATCTCGCGCTCCTCGATAATATTGTCACTTCCATCACTACCGCCGTCACCGATCCAGCTGTTGGACATTCAGACACGGGTCTCCATATCATCAATTACCCCGGTGAGATGCGCGTGCGGACCAGTGCGCTTGCGGCTGGTATCAAGACGATGCTTGAGAGTGAGGCAATGAAGGATCTCCCCGTCGTTTCTGGGTTGCATTTTGTTGGCTTGGCTAAACGTAGTGGATTATTCGATTTGGTTGTTACGGCACAGGAGATTGCAGTCATTGATGATCAGGGACGGAAGATTGTATCGAGGCGGTAATTAAATTACTTGATTTCTTGTCTTTTCTTTTCTATTTGTTCTATTTCTGTATAAGAATTTTGTTAGGGTTAACCTAGAATAGAACCAATTGTATTATATATTCCTTACTTGTTATAATAATTGACTCATTTTATTATCATATCTTGACTCCGTTATTATTACAAAAGAAGAAGGATTATATTACGAGAGCTGTTTCTAGGGTTATATAGAAATGATTAAAGATCTTTTGAAGTAGTTTAGATTAGACTTTAAGTAGGAATTGACGTCAAGTATAACTCTCTATAGAATACAGCGGGTGTAACGAATCTAAAGCTCTCTTTTTTATCATTAGGTTATAACCCTATAAGGAACGATTTAAGAGTGAAAGCTTTTAAAGAAGAGAGTCTTTATTCTAGAATAATATAACTCGTCACATTAAATCGGATCTATAAAAATGATTTTTCGGTTTATTCTCTATATTTTAATTTATTATTCTCTAGTTGTAAGAATTGATTCTTTCTAATACTTTGTCTTAACTCCGTTGTCGTTACAAGTATTATATTCAGAATATTATATATCTTTGTAGCTTTTTGAATACTTATTTTTTTTATCTTTTTGAATAGCTTTAATAACTGTCACGGCGCTAACTACATATTCTGTAGTTGCCTTTGTACCTTAGGCATAGATTATTATTATTA
>PHWZ01000571.1:0-20786 GCA_004379285.1 Botryotinia calthae
CCCCCCCCCCTTTAGAATATATCTAAACGTCTATCTCTATGCAATTTTCACAACATAAAATTCATAGGTTCTTAAATCTCTAGAGACCACTGAGAACATCCACTCTCTTCCCGAAATAGTTGGTGGCTGCTGCAACCATTCCGTCATTCTCGCTTTCTACCTCACTCTTCATGACCCCCAGACTCTTCTTCACTTCTCCCATGCTCATTCCTCCGATCAATCCTCTTACAGCCTCAAATACCACCGCCTCAAATGCCACGATTTCTGTTTTCGTCACACAATTCGTATCATACTCTAATCTCAACGCAATCGCATCAGGAGAAAGTACTGAGAATTCCACCAAGAGCGCAAATTTACTTCCTTCGGTATAGGTGATCAGAGGATCCACACCTTCGATCATGGTCTTGGGAGTACGGTTGTCGTGGAAAGTTACCATGACATCGAGAAGTGGATGATTTGGAAAGCGTGGTTTTGTGGAAGTGGCGCTGAGGATCTGGTCCCAAGGCATAGCGTGTGCGATTGCTTCTTGGCTGGAGGCTTGAACGGCGCGGAGGAAGGATGCAGCTGATATTTGGGAGGTTGAAGGTTGGCGGATACGAATAGGAAGTGACTCGAGGAATAATCCAACGGTCTCGAGATCTTTAGCTCCGCGGTTGAAGTAGGGACCTCCCAATACGATGTCGACATCGTTTCGATCGTGTTGGAGGGAAAGAGCCACAGCACCAAGGGCTACTTGATGAAGCGTAACTTTTTGATCATCCGTAAATGTGAGGATTTGGCGGGTGAGGTCCTGGGGGAGCTTGGTAAGACGAGTACGACCGGCATATAAGGAACGCTCTACGATATTGGGGAGGGTGTAGGTCTGTGATGCTCCGTGGAGATATTCTTTCCACCATTCCTGCTCAGTGGGTGTGGGTGTGGTGCTCCACTGTGTGCTATCCATATAAGTATGCTCGACGGGTGGTAGTGATTTACCGCTATAAAGCGTAGTAACCTCCTTGAGAAGAACTTCAAGGGAAGTTAAGTCTGCGATTATATGACTCATAGATGCAAGTATTGTGTTTCTAGAGAGGAACACTCGGATAGGATTCTGACGTTTCAAATCAAAAGGTCGATTGCATTCTCTCCAGAGACCAAGTTTGTTGACTGTCTTGATCTGAGGTGGGAATCGGTCATAACCTCTTTGTAAAACACCTTTTGGTCCACTTCTTATATATCTGCAGCGGAGAATGCGATGTCGTGATAGTACCGTATTCCACGCTGAAATCAATTTATCAGTGTCAACAATGTTGGTGTCAATTGCACAAGCGTAGGTGACATTGAATGAGGAACTTCCGACATTCAGTCTATACTTCTCCCACCACTCACGCTCGATAGGTGATACTCTGTATTTTCCCAGTGGGACCAATGCACCGTCGACGTCAGTAGATTGAGATTGAGCACGAAGATTCTCGATGATCTTTGCCATTTCGAGTAAGTTAACCGACTGCATGATGTGAGAAACCGTCATCCTCACATGGAAGATTTCAGAAAGTTTGCTCGCAAGACGAAGTTGCATGACGGAATGACCTCCCAGTGAAACAAACTCAGACTCTCTAGTAATCTCCACATTGGATTCAAGTCCCAGCAACTCCTTCCATGCTCCAGCAACCCTCACTTCGGTCGAGCTTTCAATCTTCTTCGGGATGGACTCCTTTTCTGCCAAAGTCATGTTTGTAATGGCCTTATAGTCCAACTTTCCGGCAGGTGTCATTGGAAACTTCTCAACAGCCATGAAGACTCTAGGAACAGCATGGACCGGTAGTACTTGAGTAACCTTTGCTCTAACCTTTGCAATATCGAGTGTCTCGGGTTGAACCATAGCAATGAGGTAATCACCCTTTTGACAAATAGCGATACCAGAACATTCCGGAATAGCTTCCGCTACTCGAATCTCCAAGTCATTAAGATCAAGACGGAAACCACGTAATTTGATTTGTCGATCATTCCGACCCAAGCATTCGACTTCCCCAGCTCGATTGAAATATCCCCGATCGCCAGTTCGGTACATCATTTCACCTTGACGATTGCAGATGGTATCAGGAAGGAATCGTTCGGCGGACATTTGTGGCATACCAATATATCCCCGTGCAACTTGTACACCGGCAAGATAGATTTCTCCAATTACCCCTGGTGGCAGAAGTTGTTGGTTTCGATCGAGGATGTAGACGCGAGTAGTGGGGTTTGGTGCTCCTATATTCACCGGCTTTCCAGAAAGGAGACGTTTGATGGTAGCTCCACATGTGGCTTCGGTAGGACCATACATGTTGTATAGATTTTTAACACTAGACCATACATCATTGACATGTTGTGGAACTGGCTCGCCGACAAGATATACATTTCGCAGCATGGGGAAGTCTTCCGGGTCCAAAATATTGGCAATAGATGGCGTTAAGATGGCAGCTGTGGATTTTTCCAAGTGAGAGAATGGATGTATGCCATCAGCGAGAACAATAGTAGCACCGTAGCTTAGAGCAGAAAATATCTCGTGGATACTTCCATCGAAAGCTGGGGACATCAATTGAGAGATTCTTTGACCTGGTAATGCGAAAAGTCGAACAGCAAGATCCTTTTGAAATGCAACAAGGCCTTCATGGCTACACATCACACCCTTAGGCTTACCAGTGGACCCCGATGTAAAGCAAAGATATGCATTATCCGCAGGTCTAGGTATTTGTCTTGGAGCGACCGCTACCGAGCTTGGCAAAGGTAATTGAACCAAATCTTCAACCGAAAGACACAACTTGCATGATTCCGGCGCAATATTTCGTTGAGACGACGCTGGTGTCAAGAAAAGCTTTCCGCCAGCAGTTTGAAAATTGGCTTCCCGAATGTGACCTGGTAAGGCGGCATCTTGTGCAGAATATACCGCGCCGCTTTTGAGGATACCGTAAATGGCAACAAGCCAGTTGATACTTCGATCTGCATGGACACAGACGATATCTCCTGGTTGGATATATTTAGAGAGTTGAGCTGATAGTTTGGTGGCCATTTTATCAAATTCTTGATAGGTCAGACTGTCTCCAGCCTTTTCAACAGCTAAGATGGATGGGTTTTCCACAGCGGCGCGCTCGAATAAAGTGACCAAGTCATCTTTGATTGAAGCAGGAGATGTCTCATCTGTCAAGCAATTTCCCATATTCATCAAAGTTTCATGGGATTTGGCAGAGAGTAAATTGGACAAGCATTCGCCGATGGACTTTGTTGGCGACAGGAGAGACAAGATCGCACTTTGAAAGTTTTCGGATAATAGCTCAATATCTGACTCGGTGTAATTCTGTGTTTGATATGACATTCTGATGGTTCCAGTTGTAGACATGAAGATACTGAGTGGAATGTCGGGCACGACTTTGAACCATGATTGTCCGATAGGACGAATCTTGTGATCATCAGTAGGTTGCATGTCAAACTCCATTGCCAGTGCTGATGCAAATTGCCTACTGTATCCATCTTCTGGAAGAGAATGTTGGAATGTGCCTAAGTCAACCGAGTGTCTAAAGACAGATTGAACATATTCCAAAGTCGTTTGCCTGCGGTCTAGCGAGACATGAAATGGTAATGTGTTTATCAGAGGTCCAATTGTGTCATCCATCCCAGCTATCGATAAATTGCGACCGGAAAGAACAGTACCAAAGACTACGGTATCAGAATCAGCGTACATAGATAGTACCAGACCCCAAGCTGCTTGGAACCACGATGCCAATGAAATGCCAGCCGATCTCGCAGCTTCGGCAATTTCTTCAGAGGGTAACGTAAATGAAACATCAGCATTTCGAGATCGTTTGGAAGGCGACAATGGAACTGGAAGAGCTAAATCACCAACTGGTGATGGATGTAATTCCATTTGTTTTCTCCAAAAAGCTCTGCTTACATCTCGGTTCATCTGCTGATGTTTTTGTACTTCGTGGATAACATTCGAGAATGGTGTGCCTGAGACAATGTTCTGACCCATCACAATCTTTCGAACTTTGTCGTACAATAGATTTGCAGAGTATCCATCAATGAATGCATGATGAACTCTCCATATTATTGTGCTAACGCCAACATTTCCAGATCTTTGAGTCCTTGGAGTAAGAACTGTAAAAGTAACCTCCATCTTCTCTGGCACAATCTCCTTTTCTAACTCTGATATATATGTATTGGTATCTTCAACAAAAACTTCATCCCAGATGAATGGTAATGGTTGTTTCGAATAAGTCGCTTTAACTCTATCGTGATCGAAAATTGTCCGGAATACTGGTTCCGAATCTATAACTGTCTTCCAAGCCATTTTCATAGTTGGAATGTTGGCAGAACTGTAAGTTTCATAGAAACTAATGATGTTGCTACCAGGTTGTCTTTGGTAGCTGTGAATAAATGAGTGTTGCATCTCTGTTAATAAGAGATTGGAAGCAGATGTTCTGTATCCATTGGGTTGAATTGGCTTAGAGAGTGACATGCGGCGTTCATGGCTCAATCGTGTAGGGCTGACTGGTGTATTCAGATCACGAGTATTCTTCAGAATATTTGTTGAAGGAGTAAATCTTGTTTCAGTAGCGGAGTCGATGAGTTTTGTAAGAGTGGGACTTAAAAGAATGGAAGGTATTGATAAGGAGAGACCATCTCTCTTGCAAGCTTTGGAGAGCTTGATCGCCATTAATGAATGACCGCCGAGACCAACAAAATTGGATTCCAGATCGACTTTTGCTGTAGGAAGCTCAAGTATCGAGCATAAATGACTGAGAACAAGGTCTTCTTTCTTTGATGGTGTCATACTGGAAGTCTTTTCGACCATGTTTCGTTTCGTGTAGCCATTGCTACCAATGATATCAATGAATGGAGACATTGTAGACAATGATCTATGCTGTCGATGCTGAACTGTGAAGTGAAGGAACAAACGAAAGAGGAGAGAACGGTCATAAATAGAGAAATCATGATGATAGATTATCTAAGGAAAATATCTAAATGAAACATAGAATTCCTGATCCGGCTCCGAGAAGTTGACAATATCTCAACTAAGATTTCTCCTCTGCTATTCTCATCAACACTACTGCAAGCACCAATCTTACATATCGGAACTAGAGAAGTCAGAATGGTAGCTTGTCAGGACATTCTCAATCCATATCCTACACACCAGCTACAACTGAGCTTTCAGTTGCCCACCATGGCAATTGTGAGCACTTGGATGAATGAAATTGTGTGATATGCATCCACACACTCTTACTTTTGTAAGACACATGGTGATTCGCTTCCATATTTGCATCTAGGATTTGGATTTACAATCAATCACGTTGAATATTTCTATGTAACTATTGGTCAAAAGAAAATTTTCAGATGGAATTACGAGCCTTCTAGGGCTATGAAGCTACTAAATTTTAGACATCAAACTCATATGATGGTTTAGCTTGTATTAGAAGATCCATTCTCTGATCCATTGGCAAGTTTATGCTTGGCTCAGGTGGCTCCTAGCGATAGAAATCTAGAGAAAGGGGATATGTTGTCAAAATTCGCTTGATCTCGAGCATCTCCGATGGATACACTGATATCCGAGAGTCACACAAACGGCTTCGTTATCATGTCTCCACATTCTTACCCGCAGGCTGATATAATTTTGTTTGAGACTTAGTCATACTTAATTTCAGCTTCCAGTGGGATTTGGTCTGTGTATCAATCCTTTCGTATATGGTAAGAAATAAGGAACGTTGTATTCTCGGTAAATATCCATATGGGTTTCACGGGTCCGCCATTTCAGCAATACAGTAGTACCGGATCCGAAAAAAAAACTCCTGTCAGCACGTTATGAGCGCGTTTTCACAGTTTGAAGTGGCTTCGTATTGCGCGTTGGATTATGTATTAATCCAGCTCATATACCGTCAATTGTAGTATTTCAAATCATCATCTTCTTAAAAGCTTGAAACTTCTGACACCACCCTCTATCGATACATAGATTTTTTAGACTTGAAACTGTCACTTATTGATCGATATGTCTCTTCCAAAAATTGCTGTCATAGGTGGTAAGTCACTGTTATGAACTATGTTTTCCAAAATAATTTCTCAACTAACGGATCATAGCTGGCCCTGCCGGGTTGACCTTTGCTCGTCTTATTCAATATAATGGTATTCCATGTACCATATTTGAATTAGACAGTGATCGAAATGCACAAAGTCGAGGAGGCTCACTTGATATACACGAGGGATCAGCTCAAGTTGCACTCCGGGAAGCTAGACTGTATGAAAAATTCCTGGCAGTTGCACGACCCAAGGGGGAAGTTCTCAAGATTTATGACCCTTCTGGAAATCTCATCCTTGATGAGAGCAAAGATGTTGGTGAAAGCAGACCAGATTCTTTCAAAGGTCGTCCTGAAGTGGATCGAGTCCAACTTCGTAATATGCTTTTAGATTCTCTTGAGCCAGGGAGCACCAAGTGGGGACATAAGCTACAACGTGTCGAAACATCCGCCGATGCAACATCTCTTACCTATGATTTACACTTTCAAGATTCTGTCGAGAGAGGCTTTGATTTGGTTGTCGGAGCAGATGGGGCATGGAGTAAAGTACGCCATATAATTTCCAACACGCGGCCACAGTTTGCTGGAATCACAGGAGTGGAAGCCAAAGTTTTGAACATCGACCAGAAAGACCCAGCTCTCGCAAAACGAGTAGGCCTGGGTATGTGCCTCACCCTCGGAAACCACCAAACTGTACTGTCGCAGCGTAACGGTGACGGATCTGTTCAAACGTATGGATTCTTACGAAGACCTGAGGACTGGCAAGAAACATGCGGTATTGATTGGTCCGCGCCTGGTGTGGGAAAGAAATTCGTGGATAAATATTACGAAGATTGGGATCAAGACGCGAAAGATTTGATCATCAAGAGTGACGAAGAAGCAATTCCAAGACCAATGTATATGCTTCCGATAGGACATAAGTGGCTTCACAGAGCAGGGTAAGATCCCCTTTTTTTTTTATAGAAATTCATCACTTTCATTCAGCCTTTGAAGGCCTGTCTCTTTCCTCCACCTTCAAGATTTAAACCAATTAGCTGACATTCTATTTAGTGCAACGTTATTGGGCGATGCAGCCCACCTAATGACTCCATTTGCAGGCGTAGGAGTAAATGTTGCCATGGAGGATGGAATGGAACTTGCAAGAGCTGTAATTGCTCGTAAACCAAATTGGGTAGGAAAGGAGAAGTTTGAGGATGCTGCTGGTCTGTCCGAAGCTGTAAGAAAGTATGAGTTGGCTATGTTTGATCGTGCAGAGGGGTATGCAAAGGAAACTTGGATGTATCTAAACCTCTTCTTCAATGAAAGAGGAGGACATGCAATGGTTGAAAGTTTCGCGGAGCAAAAGAAGCAACAGAAAAAGGAAGCTGAGTCAAAGGTATTGGAAAAGCAGACTGTTAATATTGAGGTCGTAAGCGTTTAAGCGTTTTCGTTATTTGTCGGAGTTCTGGTTGGAGTTTGTGAGAATAGATAAAAGTCTAGGTCTCGTCATACTGACTGTTCTGGATTAAACATCAATACAAATATCAATACTTGGCGAATTCCAGGCCCAAAGACAGTAAAACACTTCAATAGAAACAATTGAGAGATGAATTAGCTTCATCTGTACTCAATTCCGAAAATTAGTGACTATGGCGACTTCATAGTTTTACAAGATTCTCAACAGGCCGTACTGCAGTTTGACATTCAGAAGCTTTCGATTCCTGAATTTAATGACAACATTCAGTATTGAATTGCAGAGTTAGTCTCCAATTTTGAGTTGTTCCCAAACATTGAAAGTAACAAGGACTATTGGAACCCGGTAATGTGACCACTTGGTGATTTAGACGTCAACTACTCTACTGCTATCAAACACCCACGTAGTACAGTCATCTTGTAGCCGATTCCCGCGTCTGGACTCTGGGGTAAACATCTCAAGAATTCATGTAAGACAGAATTAGATATAAGACAGCGCCGTTCATTGGATAGTTCGTAAGAAAGAGCCGGGTCCGATCGGCTCCGGAATCCATAAGCATTACCTTTAGGAACAAAGCAAAATATATAGCTGCAGGCTTTGTTTGAAGGAGCTCAAGAGCAACCATGATTTCATATAAGGGAACAGAAATATCGTCTATTGCTTGCATTGCCAGATCTCCCCATCTCTCCTCATTATCACCTACCACATATTACACAACCTTTCTGTCCTTAATTGAAATTCGATAACAATTCAAGAAGACAAAAGTCAGGTGAAGGCTAACGTTTCATAAACTATGCAGCTTTTTGTTATCGGCGGTAGTGGAAGAACGGGTAAGATGGTAATCGAAGAGGCATTACTTCGAGGTACGTATATGCGTATACAGTAAGAATGCAGTAGTATACCAAGAGATCAGCGATGTCGCCATTTCTTATGCTTCTGACATCTGACATCCGATAGCTGATATGCCAATATTTAGGTCATGATGTGACAGCCCTAGTTCGAGACCCCTCTTCCATGGAAGCCAAGGATGGTTTGAAGCTTTTCAAAGGTAAGAGACATGATCTTCTCCTCAAATGCCGAAACTAGGTATTGTATCCTA
The DNA here is from genome assembly GCA_004379285.1 of Botryotinia calthae. NCBI lineage: Eukaryota > Fungi > Ascomycota > Leotiomycetes > Helotiales > Sclerotiniaceae > Botryotinia > Botryotinia calthae. The sequence continues at coordinate 8,579 of PHWZ01000571.1, forward strand.
GCTAGATATCAAAAAACGCTTTGACTAACTCTCATCAATACAGGTACCCCTCTCAATACAGCTGATATCAAAGCTGCATTCGAAGCAAGTACCGACATCCCATCCGTTGTTATTGTTACTCTGAGCGCTCCTCGTACATCTGATAGCCCTTTCTCTGCATCTATTTCTCCACCAAGGCTTATGGCAGACTCAAATGCCAATATAATCGCTGTTATGAAGGAATTTGATGTGCGCAAGATTGTTGTGATGCAGGCTTTTGGAGTAGGGGATAGTTGGCCGCACATGCACTTCTTACTTCGAATGTTGATGAAGAAGTCCAACATGTATCTGCAATACGACGATCACGACTTGGTGGATAAAGAGGTTAAGGCTAGTGGTATTGACTACGTTCTCGCTCGACCAGCCAGACTGGAAGAGGGCGAAGTAAAACCCGTCAAAGTATATGGTGATAAAGGTAAGGGGGTTGCCATGATGGCTAGTATCACACGAGAAAGCGTTGCCAACTGGCTTGTCAATGCAGCGGAGCAAAAGACGTGGGATTCGCAAACCCCGGTATTGACGAATTAGAGTTATCGAGTGGACGGATGTTGCGCTATTTGCTTGAGAGATGGGATGGCGTAATTAGCATTTTTGTCAGATGCAAAGCTTATCTTTTCTTCATGTCGGTGGGTCAGTAATGGTGGTATCAGTAGGCTGACGGTAGTACAGATGGGATGACTCCAAGCACTGGCCGTTGTACAAAACATAATTCTCATCCCGTATCTCTCATCTCACATCATGCGATTTGATTTGATTTGTGATCATTGTTCGAACCTCGTGGATTGATTGATTATATGGGTTTACAAATGTATCAGCTCCACGTTCCCGTTCAGGCCCACATGAATTAAACGTCGATATTTACCCATATTTACCCATATTTACCCGCAAAATATGCTAGTGGTATTTATATATCTCTGTTTATTGGTTAAATATGTGTTTTTTTCTGGGTGTTTACAATGATTTGCGATCTTGTTTCGTATCATGATAAGTTGATAGGTAGTCTCGCTTTTCAGCCCCTTCATTTCCTCCGCACCCGAGCTTAGTGCCTTTACACAACGACACAGACTGAGACAGGATATCATCACCATTATATTGTTCAAGGTTAGCTAGAGCGAGGGGAACTGGGTAGTAAGAGGCGAAGGAATCTGCATTTACGTGGAATAAAGCTGCTCTTTCCGCTGCTGCAAACTCCAGCCACTACAGCCACCACTCTCGTGCTCGTCACGAGTGAGCAATGTAGGTATATATTATTACAATTATGGAGTATTTTACTAAACTCAAACAACATTTTACCTACTCCCAAGACAAGTGTGAGTGAGCAAAGTTCCCCGGTCGATAATAATACGGCAGGCTATTACGCAAAGCTTACTGTACTATACATATCGTATATTTTATTCCATACAGCATTTGTAAATATCAGTCGTGGGTATTTTGGGTTAGCTGTCACGAGAATCTGACTACTTCCCTTTTTTTGCTTCATGGGTTCGTGCCAAACGCAGTGAATTCAAACAATTTAATCCTCCGACATCCCCTCTCTTTGTCAGACCTTTCCCAAATTGAGGTATCACGACTTCCACGAGTATTGGCAGCATTGCATTGTGTTGCACTCCGGTCCTCCATCTATCTTTTTATATTCACAGGCACCGGGCACAAAGCTTTGAAAAATGGAGGATACTCGATTTGATTCTTCTCGAAAACGACCACGACCAGTAGTTTCTTGTTTACGATGTCGTGAAAAGAAATTGAAATGCGATCGACTTTTACCGTGTCAAAATTGTACCAAGATACCCAATGGCTCAGCTGAATGTACTTACAATCACGACCCTACAAAATCCATTTCAAAATCCAGACCAACAACACATTCACCAGGAGATCGTACTCCTGATCTTAAATTCACACCAAGCATAGGAAACAATTCAAACATTATTCAAGTAAGTTTCTTATACAACTTATTTACTGCAAATAACTACAATATGGCAAATACTAATTGCTTCCCAGGGCAATGGTGGGGTCGGTGTTGTTGAGGAGCTCCAATCCCGTGTCGCAAGGCTTGAGGAGTTACTTCAAGTCACTGGGAAGTTATCGGACATTCAAAAATTATCATCACAGGCATCACAGGCATCACCAACTCACAAAGTTTCGAAACGTACAAATGCTCCTTCAAGATTGATACCAGGACTCTGTACCTTGATAGTGAAAGGGTCGAGAAGTAGATATCATGGCCAAAATGATCGAATCACCTTGTTGAACCAGGTATGTGTTCCATCTAGATCTATTCCTACTTTTTTCTACAAGATGTATTGCTATACTAATCTCATTCGAAGTTTCCCGAGGCAAAAGACTTCATAAATAAGAGTGCAGCCAGCAATACTTCCATCATTAATCTTGCTAAAGATGTTCAATATCTACAGCAAAAATCGCAGAGTCATTTCAGGATGCGAAAAGAGACATTGAGCCAAGAAAGTGCTGCAGTCCTTTCAAAACTTCGAGAATTTCTTCCTGGAAAACCTGTTTGTGATAGGTTATTGAAGATCTATACTGATAATTTCGAAAAGAGTTCAAGAATTCTCCATGTGCCCTCCTTCCTTCGTCTCTACTCACACTTTTGGACTTCACCCGACGATAAAATATTCCAATCCTCACCATTTCTACCTCAATTGACAGCTATACTGGCGATTTGTTACAAGTTCCTTGATAGTGATTCAGGATTTGATGATGACCAGAAAACATATCTGGAAATGGCATCACTCGAGCTTGTGGCGGCTTGGACTGATACTCTAAGTAGAAAGCAGGCAATTGATATATCAACTTTGCAAACCGAAACGCTGCTTTTACTTGCTCGACAATTACAACTTATCTCTTCAGATAAACTCTGGTGCGCCACGGGGGCTTTGGTTCGTTCTGCCATGGTAATGGGACTTCACTTAAGACCAGCGGACTTCAAGAAGATTTCACCATTTCATACCGAGCTAAGACGAAGACTTTGGGCAACGATTGTTCAAATGGATCTACAAGCATCCATGGCTGCGAGCATGCCCAGTATTGTTCCTGACATAGACTTTAGTCAATTGGCTCCAGCAAATCTGAACGATGAGGATTTTGACGAATCTACAACCGAACTTCCTCCTTCAAGACCTCTATATGAATGGACCGACTCTCTCGCCCAGGTCACATTAGCTATGTCATTGGCACAACAACTAAAGGTGGTTTCACTTATAAGAGATATAAGACCTAATATGGATCTTACAGAAGTTGTTCGAGAAGGAAGGAAATTGGAAGAACTTTTACGACGTGTTCCAGTACCACTCAAATTAGATGGAACACTTCAACGCTCTCCTTCACATCTATTAGATTGTGTCTTATTAGATATATATCTGAGGAGACCTTTTCTCAATCTTTACCGATTGCTTCTATGGGACGAGCGACAAGATGATCCGTTATTCCGAGAGATGCAACAAATTTGTTTGGAATCTTCAGTTGCCATTGTTTCTTATCAAGATTATTTTGATCCCTCAGTGGCAGATTTGGATTTGTTGAGTACAAACTTACACTGGACAATGTTCCAAATTTGTTGCAAGAACGACGTTTTAGCCGCTGTCTTAAGCATCTGTCAATATATCAAAGCATCCGCATCAGGGTCTCAAAGCAATGAGCCTAGTCCGGGATTTACACCTAATCAATTCCCAACAACTTTACCCAGCCCTCCAGCAACAAATACCCATTTTTCAAAAGCCAGGCTTACTAGGATAGTAGAAGGTACACTAGAAGGCTTCACCAAGAGAGTGGGGGAATTTGGTAGTGATCTCAAAGATGTTCTCATTATTTCTGTGGCGATGCAATCCGTACGAGCGACTGGTACATCAAATCTAAAAGAGAATTTGATGCACGAAGGCGCCAAGAAAGCATTATCAACATGCAGGCAAACGCTGCTACAATCCTTTCCTGGAGAAGAAATGAAACTTCCATCCAACAATCCAGAAGTGAACGAGGTAGGCATTTCATGTTTGATTGTGCAAGCGGGAATATCAGACTAATTCTTTTATAGGATAGTAAGAATAACATCAGAGTAACACCTGCAGTGGATATCCCGATGTCTACTGTAGACCAAGCCATATATACCTCCCAGCCAGGGTATGTAGATCAGTTAGCCACCCTTTCGGCTGATGTAAATCAGGTAAATATTTTTCTGATTTACTTTTCGTTGAATTTTCGTGTGATCTATATAAAGTCAATGCTAATTCAAGTATTATCAATTTAGTTTCAGGGTGACATCTTTGATTTTTCAGATGCAGGCATTTTCAATGTAGACAATGACTGGAGTTACAACGAATTTTGGCAATAAAAGTATTTAAATCATATTAGAATAAGAATGAGAAATATTCCTGGTTTATCATGTCCCGCCTGCTAGCCGTGTGAATATTTTCACTGCTCATCTCAGTACATGCAACATTTTCTGCTCTTCGTGCAGATACTATTTCAAGTACAGACAAATGCTACGAGGTCAAAGGAATTCTGATTGGAAATTGATTTGTGTACATATGGACTTAGTGTGTATTGAATGGGGGTGAGAACTCTCAATTGGAACCAGGAATATTTACAATTCGTGTCTAATGATCAACGCAGCAACGCTTACGATTTCAAACTCGAAGTTTTATATTCAACGTGGTTTAAAAAACACCCGCCAAGCCATCGTTTTCAATGTCATATCGAACTCTATACATTCAATGTGGCTCTCTGGAATACAAGATACGCCACCAAACAATGCAGCTCAGTTACTCATTCACCGAAGCGCCGATTTCATAAAGCTCATCCTTCTCTTTTCACACACCTCAACTTCATATCCGGATGATTAATCCAAATCTCAGGATTTCTCTGCCACTCTTCGGTTTTCAACAATGACAAATCATACTCTCTTACCAAATGTACCAAAATATTTCGTATCAATGTATCTGCCACAAATTTCCCCATGCATTGCCTTGGACCGAATCCAAATCTCCAAAAGTTATATCGTGCTTGAGTTGCGGTTCTTTCCATGAAACGACTTGGACGGTATATGGCTTTGTCTTCTCCCCAGAATGAGTTACGGATATTTAAAGCATATGAATCAATTACAAAATTTGTTCCAGCAGGAAATTCGTAGCCTCCAACAACTCTTGGTGTGGGGATACTTTGTGGCACCGAGAATGCTGCGAGAGGGCGTAGACGAGACGCTTCGGACACACAAGCGGCGAGGAAGGTTGTGCTACTCGACAAGTATTTCTCTAGCGTCAAACCATTTTCGTCGGCTTCTTTTTGAGCAGCTTGATATTCCGCTCGTAGTTGATCCTGAACGGATATGTCAGATGCAAGGAATACGAGGTTCCAGCTCACGCCGCCAATTGTGACATCAAGGTTTGCATATAGCATCTCGTCAAGAGTATGTAGCATCTCATTCTCAGTGAGTTCCCCCATCTCTTTTGCGGCAAATAAATCCAAGATAGGGGCGTTGAGACCTTGTTCCTTCGCTCTTCGATAAGCAAATTCGTTGAATGCAATCCATCGTTCTTTAAATGCTGCAAGGTCTTTATTGGCTTGCGTAGGAAGGTAAGCTGACCATTCGAAACGAGTAAGCCCACCCGAGATAACGTGCTTGAAGAAGGATTCGCGGATCGGAGCGAGGGCACGGAGCTCGGATTCAACGTCAGGAGCTAGCTTCCCGTAAACGACTTCCGCCACAATTAAGAATGGAAGAAGTTTCAAATCATCTGCTGGGTCGATAAGTCCACGTGATAAGTCTCTAGAGTCCCAAAGTTCTTGAAAGAATGAAGTTGTTCGTTGTTCAATCATTGGAACATATCTTGGAGTAACACTTCGATGGAATGGTTTTTCAACAATAGAGCGAACCCGCTTCCATTGCTGGCCACTGATTAATCCAACACATTGACCAAGTATTTGACCCAACAAATATCCGGAATTGTTGTTCACGGCTTTGAAATGCTTATCTGAATCACTGAAGACGGCTTGAATATCGGAAGCTTGGGTGAGCACACTGTGATTTATATTAGAACTTGGCTCTCATTTGATTCTGGGTTCCGGGTGGAGATTCAAATGGTGAACTCACATTTCTGGTTTATGACCTGACCAGATTTGGTAAATAGATCCATAGTTTGATCCCCATAATTCGCTGTTCTCTTTTCCATGAAGGAATTTGGCACCATCACCCTGACCATTGGGGAATTCATAACTGCAACCTGGAAGTCTGTGTCCAAATTCGACATGATTGACAGGATATCGATATGATAAGTATAACTATTTCTAAGTCAGTCTCATATGAATGACAAACAATGAACACCTCATTGTGGCGGAGCAGCAACTCACGTTAATAATCCTTGAGAGGATACTATTACATGTCGCCGTCAAAGGCTTTCTGAAAATAAAACAGCCACATAAGACAACGGCAATGACAAATTGCCCTGCAATAAGAGTATTTGGAAACATTTTATCTGCTGAATGATCAATAGTGATGGTAAGAGCGCCAGGAAAGACCAAACTTATATGCCATCTGTCATGAAATTTTCAGTATTAAGAGAATATGGACATATCTAATCCGACGACGCCGGAGCAAGCAGACCGAAATCCATTGCTTATCACCTTGAAATGGAGTTAGCCTGATTATAATAAGCTACATAGTAAGACACGAACCTACATATCCGGTCCGTTGATAGATGTCCGGTCACCGGATCCGACAAAAAATTTGTCACCCCTTCGATTACTTGTCAGATGAAGAAGCACTAGCGATGTCAGCCCCTGGGCAAGACTCACAATTAGACGAAAGCCACTCGTAATATTGGATTGGTTAGATTTGAGGCTCAATCCTTTCAACATTCCAAGCACCTGCGTCTCGGATAGATCTCCCAGTCATGCTGCAATGCTGCGTCCGATCATTCTCACCATGCATCTCAACCACGTTTTCAGCCCTGCTACCATGCCTACTAGAGTAAAAATACGACTTAAAAGCCTACACAGTACATGTCTTTCAGGGTGGATGAATTCTTGGCTTTTGGATTTCAGATTCAGCACCGAATGAAAGGGTTGAAGTCTGTAAGGTACGATCAGAAGTGCAGTCATCCACGTGAAAACCGAGATCTCAGCCCCTGTTCAGCTGCACTCATGGTGGCTTTGCTATCAGCAAGAGACCAAAGTGGGATATTGAACCAAGGACTTGGAATTGTAGGATCTATTTTGATGAACTCCACACACTCACATCGCTGTCATCCACGTGGGGCACAGTTATGGAAAATCTCATTGTAGGATTCTCTGCCGTCTGGGCTTTGAGCTTGAGGGAAGATTCTTCGGAGCTGCCAGTTAATGCTGTGAAGTTTTGAGGTTTAGGAAGAATGGCACAGCTTGTGGCTAGAAAATTCTTATGTTCAAAAATGTATAAGAAGATCTTGATTTCCAGATGTCAAATTCCTTTTCATTATCATCAACAACATCATCATCATCATCATCTCAAGTATCAACAATATAGCAATACCAACAATATCACTGAATAAGACCATCTTCCGATTACCAACAGAATTCACTACAATCAAGTAACACTTTAAAGTCTTCTACAAGTCTCTTTCATACAATTGCCACCAAAGTATCAACCAGTACAACAACCAAAATGCGTTTCTCTATCCTCGCAATCACCCCTCTCATTGCTTCTATCCTAGCTTTAACAGCTGCAACCCCCGTAGACTCCTTATCCAAGTCTCGTCCCACCCCCTCACCACCCAAACTTACAACTTGCGGACCAACTCCTCAACCCTGCTCCTGCCCAGCAGGCACCTACTATCAAGTCTCCACCTCCATCGCCATAATCCCCGCCTCAGTTTCCGATCTCCAATCCATCATCGGTGATTTCCTCTCCACCTCCTGGTTCGGAACCTCCCCCGAATCGGTCACCGGCACCGGCTTCGCTCCCGGCGCAAAGCGCAACCTCTTAGGCGGTATTCCCGGAGCCGGCGTCTATCCCATTACCGAAGAACTCACACAGTGGAAAACCTATCCTAACAATGCTGGATTCTACCAGAAATTTCAAATGGCAGATGTGCCTTTCTATTTCAATTTGACTACTGGCGCACCGGGAATTCTGGCAGGAACTTGGGATATCATGGATGTTCATGCGATTGGATCGAGCTCCAGCAGTTGGTTGTGGAATATCTATGCTTGTTTCAGTGTGGATTTCGATTTCCAGGAGTTTCATGAGAGTGCGATGAAAAATGTTAGTGCGATTTTGACGAGTAAGGGAAAGTCTCATGGGAATCTCATTGGGCCTTTCTCTTACTAAGTGGGTGCTTTTAGATTGATGGTGTTCAATCGGGATGGTGGAGGATGTATTTTATAGTGAATATGTAAGGGGGAGTCTTCTCATTGATTTCTGGGGGTTGTTTGCCTGTTTTCATTCTCGTTTGTTGGGGAGAAGGAAGTTTGCGATTTCTTTTTATACCTTCTTGCTTTCTGTCCAGACGGCTTAGACCTTACTGCTCGCGCAGATTGTTTTGGTGTGTTTAGAGATGTAGTTTTAGAGATTTTCATTTTAGATTTGGGGGTTTGTGTATATTGTTAGCTTTTCTGAAATTTATACCTATCTACTTTAGAGATTATTTTTCTATCTTAAAAGTGATTTCTGGATCAGTTAACATCTAGGTTATAATTTTAATAATTTCCAGTGGCTACATATACTTTTCCTACTTTGATTTCGAGGAGATTAGCCAGTCATTTTTGAGTTAGAGAGATGATTTCTAGTTGTAATCTGGTGCGGAAACTAAGTACTACTGGGTTGACTTGGGACACAACATAAGTGATACTTCATAGTATCTCGTCCGATTGCTATTATAAATCTACACAACCTTAGATCTATAACACTAGTATGTTAATAGTTAACTATTGACTTTCTTGACATGTGTGTCATCTATTGTTCTCTGTGTGATACAAATTTGTCCCGCCTCCTCGAAGTAATCGTCTATTCTCTGCCTGTAGTAATTCGGCTGTGTATCTAAAACCATCGACTATAACGATAAGATTTGCCCCTTTTACGACCTTGAATGCTTAGAATTAGTGTGTATCGCTTGTGTTTTTCTAGCTGATGAGCAAGTTATCTCAAATTGCTTCCTTCGTGGCGTTTAGGGATTTTAACGAAAATTAGTTCCATAACATAAATTTATCCGACACTCTATCGTAAATGCACGTCTTACCATAGTAGCATTAGCATCGAAAGATGGATCTAGAAGCTTATTTATCGCTTACAAGTTTAAGGGATAATTTCTTAAGTACCGAGGAAGGCGGGGTAAGATGAAAAGATCCTGACACTCAAAGCAACGTTGTAGCTAGGATTCTTTTATATAAAAGATGACATTCTGTTTGCCACCTTGGGTGATGTGATAAAATTCCCGAAGATTTGACATATGAGTAAGCTGACTTTTTGTTGTAATCTGCCAAGTGCCAAGTGCTTACAACAGAGCATAGTTTTTACCAACCCAATGCAACACTAATATAGTCAGAAATAGACAGCAAGTTGCACGTAGAACGATATATGGTATTGTATATTATATATGAGTGATTCCATCTAAAGAGCGGAAAGCTCGGAAGAGGGAGTTTTATGGTAGTGTGCACGTGCCATACACGTGCCACACATGTGATTTCCAACAAATATATGCATCTTCACGTAATGTTTTTTCGGGTGAACATCATTCATCAAGTACATACCAGCCAGGTTTCATCGGTGAACGGTGAAAGATCTTTTCAGATGGTTGTCTCTCCTTGACTAACTGCAAGACGAAACTTTAAGTACGCCATAGGCCTAGGATTGTGGCTAACATCCATTATCACTCGTAAAACATCCTTACATGATTAAAGACTCGTTTATTATCTGATAATTCTCAAACTGAGCGGGAAATATCCACTTGCAAGGACATTGCATAGGCTTCTGAACCTATTCCAAGCCGTCGCACAGCGGCAACACCGATTGGTTCATGCAGGCGACATACCATATTCATACTGATGACATTCTAGAAGTTCTCGTGGTGACTCTTCTGACAATGTGGCTTCATTGCACATATACTGACACAGTAGTTAGCATCAGCTCAAGAGAAGTCATGCAATGCAAGTGTTGTCAAGCTCAATAGCATTATACCACTTCCTACTATTTATCTTTACTTTAAACTTGAGTCAATAATCCTATGAGACTTGAATACATATAGAAAGATTCCATAAGTAGCACGAGACGTCTGAAAACAATCTGTTATTTGATTGTCTGGAAGTAGAATGAAACAATCAAGGCTGTCATAAGAATCCAGGCTTAACTGAGTATTCGATGGCCAAGTCCAGACCCAATGACGAAGAGCATCATGTATACAACTCTCATGTGTCAACTTCGATGATGAAGAGAAAGATACAAGCTGCGCTGTTAAATACCTACTTGATATGTGGTACCTAATTGTCGTCACCTCAAGCATTTGGACGCCTTATTAAAGTGACTCGCCATCCCAAGATGATGAAATATTCAAGGTATTTCATTCTATCCGAAGGTTTTGGACAATACGAGAAGCTGGAAGTCCTTGAATATTCTTCTCTCCAGTGAATGAAGCGGCTGATGAGCACATACAAGCTCACTGTTCTATTGAAGGGGGAGTGAGCTTTGAAATCATATATCAGTTGATTGTTGAAAGCCAAAATAGGAAAGAGCGAAATATGCTGCGATTGCCATTTGTGAGCATGTTCTTTTTACCTCAATCATAGTATTAACATGTAGCTCTGGAGTATTCCAATCAGTAAATCAAACTCAGATAATCTTGATTCGGCTAGCTTAAAAACTTGCACATTCGTTTCAATTTGAAGGTAGAAATTTGATAATCGTCGTCTATCTTAGTATTTTCTCCCATAATCATTATCACCATCATCACCATCATCAATAATTCTCCCATATTTCTAACGGGAAATTTCATAAGCCTCTCCCACCAATCATACAATTTTGACTGAATCATTAATTTGGTGATGCAAGATGCCGCCAACTCCAGCTCCAGATCGAAAACGTCGAAGGGCATCCAGCACGTCTTTCGATGGCGCACCTGCATCAAAACGAGCAAATGCTCAACCTCAATTCGATTCGGATGACTCAAACAATGCTACTGGGTCCATTCCATCAATTCGTTCACCATCATAGTGGTCCGCAGATGATGAAGTACTTCTTCAAAGAACGACCAATGTAGAAGAAGTTCTTTGGAAAAGATGCTTGGAGATCCGCAGCATTACACCATACGAATTGATTCCACATGGAGAATAAGTTGATATCTCGACCAATCATGAGATAAATGGTAGCGATGGTTTAAAGATTCCGAATGCCAACTGGAGCGATTCCTTCATCACCGAATTGATTTCCTTGGTTATATGTCCAATTTTTCGTCGGAATATTCTACTTCTTCATCATACCATCCGACTGGCCACATGGCACAGGTTAGGTCAAGAATATCGCCAAGACCCGGGGTATTATACCAATGATTCGAGAAGATCCAGGCTTTTGGGGAAGCTCGAGGGTTCATTGGACTCTGGAGTGTTCACAGAAATTCTGACAATGATCAATGAAAGAGTTCCTGATGAATTTTCAGATCATTGTTCATTTCTTGGAAACATCGAAGATTGTGTTGGCAGATTCACCAAGCCAAAGACTATACAATTGGGAGTTTCCAACCGGGATCTTGAAGCGATTGGTGATGCATGGAATCAATATGTCGAAGAACAAGATGATATCAAGATCGATCTCTTGTTATCTTCGACCAAGAAATATCGTAAGGTCTATAATGCTAGGAGAAAGGCCTCCGAATCCCGAAATGACATCCTTTCAATGGACAGAGATATCATATTGTCCATGAAGAAATCGGCAATTCTCGAATCTCGAACTTCGGACTCTTCATCGTCGCATACAGAAGACAGCGAAGACAAGAATGAGGAGAATGAAGACTCCACCAAAGAATCACCCGCAAAGGCAATGGCTTTGTGGAGAGATGAGATTGTATGATTGGATCTCACTCCCTGCTCTATATTATAATTGTGAAGAATGTGGGGTACGGATTGTACCGACCGGGCCCGGTAATCACAGTCTGACCAAGCAAGCACGTGACGTAGATTAGAACCGGGGCTCTTTCGG
>PHWZ01000572.1:0-20723 GCA_004379285.1 Botryotinia calthae
ATAATTATAGCTTATTTGTAATTAATTTATTATATACCTGAAATATTATAATTTTAATTAGTCTCAAATGCTATTGTAATATTTGAGGCAAAAAATGCAAAATATTGGGTATTTGAGATATGAAAATTAATTTTTATAGTATTTGAGGTAATTATCATTCATTTTAATAAAGACTTATTATAAAGCTATTTATATTACTAGATAGTTCTTATTATTAGCTTTATTAATTTTGTTTTGAAATCCATTTTAGAATTTTCTTAAAGAAGTATACTAATATATAAGATTTTTATATATGACTTTTTCGAATAGTTTTATTATTATTAATATAACAGTATGCCTTAAAGAGCTGAATAAACAGGGTTCATACTATTCTTAGAATCTCAAGCTATTATACTACAATTCTCTAGGAGGCTCTTTATATACGCATTCCTGTCTACTAACGGAGTAACCCCGAATACGTTATTATCCGATCTTACTGTCGCCCTTTTCCTATAATTGAAGACAGTATCTTCTTACTCTATTATATTTTCGAAGATATTTATACTAGAGTAAACGCTGAGTAAACGAAACTCATTTTATAACTTTTCAAACTATTTTATCTCTTTTCTCTTTATTTTATTATTTTATTTATGGTAATTACCTCAAATACTACAAAAATTAATTTTCATACCTTAAATACTCAATATTTTGCATTTTTTGCTTCAAATATTATAGTGGCATTTGAGACTAGTTAAAATTATAATATTTCAGGTATATAATAAATTAATTACAAATAAGCTATAATTATATTGTTTTAATTTGATTGAATAATTAAATAGATTTAAAATATTATATTTCAATTCTATTAAATAAAAATTTGATTTTTTTGGAAGTAATTTTGATTAGATTTTATCAAATTTTTAGGTCTGAAATACTACATTAAATAAGATTTTATTGAAATTTTTGATCTGAAATACAACAATTAGACTAAAATACCAAATTTATAAAAAATTTCAATCTCAAATATCACAAAAAAAAAATATAATAGATTCAAATATCACTTATAGTATTTGAGGTATAAAAATTAATTTTTGTAGTATTTGAGGTAATTACCGTTTTATTTATTTAAAGTTGTATTCTAAACTAAATATTTTTTTCTTATAAATACACTACTAAATTCTAATTACGTTTTTAGCTAAGGCAAAAATCTATTTTCAGGGTTTTGATCAAATGATTCAAATCGGCCTCGATACCCCCACGATAGTGATTAGAAATCTCTCAAAAAAGCAACTTGCATCATTTTAGCCTCAAGGCTGGGGATACAGGGGTTATTAGTGGTTCGGCCTTCGTGTGTTATCTTTCAGCTTGCGATTGATTGCGACTTTGAACCTGGCATGTATGATATATATGAATTGCTCCTTCTTAAATAGGCGAGCGTTTTGAAGTTTAGCGCTTCTCAAGAACACCCTCAGAGTCTCTGAGCCTCCTTTCATAGGGCCACGTTGCCATAACCCCCCTCACGAAACGCCAATCACTGTACCTCCAATATTTGTACATCCAGGTTGTTGCTGACCATTACAGTTCGATGCTACCCCTTTCATCATCCTTGCTGATGGCTCTTCCTCAAGGATCGTGCCGATCCCCCGCAGGTGCTCATGTTCAGGAAAGCTGTCCCATTCAGTTAGACTTATCTTTCAAATACATTATACTTGACTTCCGGCTCCTGAGTTTGTTGAAGATTGGAGCCTACCTCAGGGACAAGAATTATCCACGAACCCACTCATTCCAAGATCAAAAACTGCCACTAGAACCTCCGACATGGATATCTTAGCGATTTCAAATAGTAGTCGTACAATATCAGATGAATTGAAGGTTTGTGCCGTGTTACAGTCGTCATATTTCTTCACTTCAACTCTAACTCTCACACTTCAGCTGTCCTTAGTAGCGGAAAACGAAGTTATGGAAGTCCCTAGTGTACCTATAATGAAGAACGCAGGTTCTTCCAGGGGAAATTCTTCTGAAGTGAAGAACGAGGATTCTCAAATTCAACCTACTCAGGAAACATCCGAGCCAAGCGAGGACACACAGTCCTCGGATGAAGATCTAGATTCCCCGAAAAAACGGAAGTCAAGAGATAAGCCCTCTCTTGCCGAGTTCGAGGATGTACTAGAGAAGATTGAAAAATGGGAGAAGAGGCTCGAAATGCTGAAGGAGTATACTTCCATAAGAAAGGAACGGCTAAAGGAAGAAGAATGGGCCGCAAACAGATCTGTATCTGAGTCTGAGAATAGCGTTTCCATTCCACAACTGAACTATATTTCATTCAGTACGTATCGGAAGGACAGCTCTGACAAGGTCCCGAAATGCCACTATGCGATCGACATCATCACCAACGAGCCAACATCATTTCAGCTAAAAGATCCATCGTATAGGAGGCTATATACAATCGACCAAACGGAAGAAGCAAGGTCTTCTAGCCTGGTTCCTCCAGCAGCCTATTCCGAGGGCAAAGAGTTGCCGGAACGTATCCGCCTCAATTCAAGAAGACTCATAATAGTTATTGACTACGACCTTTGTGATATGGCCCTGAATTGTAGCAGCATTAGTCCCACGGCTTTTGTCCTCCTCAGACCATTCAAGATCCTCATCTACCTTGAGAGCGCAATTAGAAGTCGATTGAGGGAGTTTGAGAAAGCGAGGTCTGAGTTGAAGTCGGCAACTGAAGAAGAATATCTCAAAGAGTTCGAAAAAGATCCTGCTAAAGATGAACCTGTCATTCAGCGTCAAAACGAAGGCTTGATGTCGTTGTCAGAACTTACAGGTACCATCAATGACATGCGATGCTTGACAAAATTCATGGATGAGATCCTCTTGCCCGCGCAGACCAGACTGCGAGATTCAGGTCAGGTGCGATTTTCCGATCTCTGGTACGTTTTCCCACAAGGATCCCTCGTCACTGTGAAGGACAAGAACATTCCTCAAAGGGTGTGGAAGGTTATCCAGAGAACTGGCGGTCGAAGATATCTATTGCGGCCAGACCACATACGCCGGGGCGACTATTCCGATAAATTCAGCCCCTTCGTCTTGGACTGTTACCATCTCGATTACGATGGCATTCGCTATGTGCCAAGCTATAAGAGATTCATGATCAATGACTTCGATGGCGTACAATCAGTCAGCGCACTCCCCTTATATCCATTCGAAGTGGTTGTGAAAGAGCGCCCGACGTATCGCGAGGAACTACTTGCTCGCGGCCGTCAATTCATAGAATGCACCAAAGTCTGCCACCGATACTATTCCGGCCGCAATCATTTCCGAAACCCAAAGGGCGTTATGTTATCCCAAAGTTCCAGCGATGTTCCTGGGAATGTATCCATGTTCTCCGAGAAAATAGATAGCGAGGTTATTGTGGATTTTGAGCGGGCTCTTCAAGAAGTTCCTCCTTGGCGTCCTGGGGATGACGACGTGGAAGTATATACAATGAATAGTAAGGAAATAATCGTAAGCGAAAATATGGATCAAGATAATGTTTGGGATTCTCGTTTCACTGAAGAGTTTCTGGAGCTTGATACCCAGAAGAGACACGAGTGGGAGAAGTTGAGAATTGGCCCTTCAATGGAGGAAGATATTCTTCTACTCCCTGACAGAGTCTTCGCATTCGTTTTACGAACACGGAAATGGGGTAAGCATACCTGCAAAACGCCTCTGAGAATGCCTGATACTAATACATCCTCGCCAGCTTGTTTACAGATTGGGAAGAATGCGGATGGAGAAGAACGACTGAAGCCTGTTATTGCACGCTCTGAGCCGTGGAATAATCTGGAGCTACCAGAAGGTCATAAAGATATTGTCCAGTCATTGATCGAATCCCACTTCGCCAAGAACAAGTCTCACGTCCACTTCGATCTGGTTCGTGACAAAGGTAAATTTCTTCCATGTTTTTAGGAAGAATGAGCTAACTCCCACCAAGGCAAGGGTGTGATTATTCTTCTTCATGGTGTTCCTGGAGTTGGTAAAACTTCAACAGCAGGTTATTATCTCCTTCCTGAAAGGCATTCATTATGACCAAGCTAACGCAATAAAGAATGTGCCGCGGAAAGCTACAATAAGCCTCTGCTTCCCATCACTTGTGGTAAGCTCCTAAGACATTACCGGCAACACAAAGTCTGACAGCTCCCAGGCGATCTGGGCTTGACTCCAAGAGATGTTGAAGTGAAGCTGCAGGAATCATTTCAGTTAGCCCAAGCCTGGAATTGCGTGATGCTTCTTGACGAAGCAGATATATTTCTCGCCCAACGAACAGTCACTGATACACAACGAAATGCATTGGTATCAGGTACGTAACTTTCCCTTGAAACGTCTTCAACTAATGACATCAACTGTTATAGTTTTTCTTCGTGTGCTGGAGTACTATGAAGGGATTTTGTTTCTCACAACAAACCGAGTCGGCACATTCGACGAAGCGTTCAAGTCCCGAATCCACATATCGTTGTATTATCCACCCCTCATGTGGTCACAAACCAAGCAGATATGGTCAACTCACATAAAAAACGCCACGTCGGAAAACGAGAGAATCATAGCTGATCATAAATCCCTCATCGACCATGCACAAGAGCTTTTTCAACTTCAGGCAGGCCAAAAAGAATTCGGGCCTGTTTGGAATGGTAGGCAAATTCGAAATGCCTTCCAAAGCGCTGTCGCACTTGCTAGTTTCCGACGTCCGTCAGACCAGCCCATAGAACTGAAAAAGGAACACTTTGAGAAGGTCTCTAAAGTATCCAACCACTTCAACAACTATCTGTGGCGCACGAAGAGAACCATGACCGACGCGGACATGGCGAGACTTGGTATGCTTCGTGACGATGGCTTCATTCCAGCGAGCCCACAACAACAACACATGATCGTTCCTAACAACTACAACCAGCAACTGCAATCGACATTCGGGCAGAACGTTCCGCGAGGCATGACTTCAATACCCATGGCTAATGGTTACATGCCAAATATGGCTGCGCAACAAGCCCAGCAAGCGCAACAAGCACAACAGATGTATGCCATGAATAGTATGAATGGTATGGTTCCAGCACAAGCTGTCCCAGCATTCGGCGCGCAGCCGCAGTACCAACAACCCCGCCAGGACCAGCAACCTATTTTCGGACAACAACAGGGCTTATATAACCCCCAGACAACTCATGATATGCACCAGCCAGCTCAAAATATGGCACTCCAGGCGCAGTATCAGCAGCAGCAGCAGCAGCAAGCTATGTTTGGTGGAATGGGTCAGAGAACTTTGCCGCCGGACGCGACTAACTTGCAAACTGGCCATTTGCAGCAATAGCGCCTCGTTCAAAACGATGAGATTGCTTTTTGGTTTTGGAGCTGGGTGATATTTATTATACTCTTGATATTAAAAGACCGATCGTTAGCTTTGATTATATAAATATCCCCATGATATGTCTTGGATAAGTTTTTGTATTTGTGCTGTCTATCCCGGCTCACAATTCTCAATAGATCATAGGTTAAATTGGCTTGAATGAAGTATAGTCCGTACACTACTGATGTCCTCTCACCAAGAAGCGATGATATAAGATAAAAGAATAAATATTCTCAGGGTCGAAGCTCAATCCCATGGGCTCTGACTATATGACTCTAAAAGTATACCACAACGCCCCGCCACAACTTATAAACACACCACCCTCCTCCAGCAAATCTTCAAGTATCCCACCCGATAAATCACTAGAACCCCTCTCGCCATATCTATACACCTCTATATCGCATACCATACTACATACTCAAACCTAATGTGTATATATACAAAACTCTAAGCACTCAATATAAACCCTTCCATTTCAAACCTTACAATCATTTTTCAATTATAGAAAAGAAAAATAAAGAGAAGAATAAATAATCTAGATAGAGTATTAAAGCAAATGATATTATATGTATATGTTTTTTTTTTAGAAAGAAGATTTATTAACATCCTCTTCACTATGTAAGATTGTCACGATTGTGTATGAATTATCAAGCTAACCTCATCCACCCCCTCAAAACTCTCTCTTCCAAATATAGGCCCCCTGCCCCGCCCCCACCCTAACAAATCTACAACAAACTCATGGTGAGATGGCCGAGTTGGTCTAAGGCGCCAGGTTAAGGTATCCAACACTTAACAAACGATTGTTTACAATCTCCTGGTCTAGTAATAGGCGTGGGTTCGAATCCCACTCTCATCAATTTGTTTTTTTGCCTTTTTCTATGTTTCAATTTTTTTTTGGGAATGAGCACTTTTTTTTTTTCGAAGGGAGGGGCTCGAGGGGCAAGCAAGAGCAAAGTGGGGTTATTTCTTTTTGTTAAATTTTCTGATAAACGAATGGATGGCTGGTTGGCACGGTTGGGTGGGGAGGAGAGAGAAAGGGAAAAACAGGTCATTGATTGGTGAGTTTAGACTCTGCTACATTTGCTGTTATCTCCACACGAGCATATTGAGTTCACAGATGATTCACGAATACCTAGGTAGGTAAACACATTTGGAATACATATCAAGAAACATGTGAAGTCAATTCGACGGAAATAAAAATCAAATAAATTGATCTCCAATAACTCCTTTTATGTCAAAAACTTCCATCTCAAGCAGGAAGTATCTATACTCCATCCTAATGCCAAGATGCTAAATACCAAATACCAAATACCAAATACCAAATATCAAATTCCAAATTCCAAATTCCAAGTTCCAAATCACTAAACACCCTCGCTATGCTATGTTATATCCCAACCTTCTTAAAACAATTATCGTAGGACGCCTACCCATATAGACTCTCCCATACAAATACTTTGTGGTAATATCGCAGTGAATATACCTAACCCATCCAAATCTCTATATAGTGTTTCTATCCATCCAACTTAGCGAATCCAAACGCCCATTTTATGTATCATTTGTCCCCCCTTTCTCACCCCTAAATTGGTGCACTATCTCTCCTTTCCACTCCAGCTCTCTCATCCCTTGCACCTTCCTTCACCCTATCCAACACTACTCCCCTCATCAACCACCTCTCCATCTCTGGTACTAGCTCTCCTATCCTAAAAGGTTTAGTAACAACACTATCCATACCCGCCTCTTTCGCTCTAGCAATCTGCTCACTCCTTGCATTGGCCGTCACAGCTATTACCGGTACTCTTCCTTTGACCCTTCCTTCTTTTTCCCACTTGCGTATCTGTCGCACACAAGTAAGGCCATCCATTATTGGCATTTCTAGATCCATCAATAAAATATTGCATGGAATACCTGACACGCCTTCTGGTAGAGTTGTGGAAAATGTGGATTTTTCGAGGAATTCAAGGGCTTCTAGACCGTGGTTTGCGACGCTTACAATACAACCTGCGCTACGAAGTTGTTTGCTTAAGACCTAATGAATTGTTAGCATCAAGTTCTTAGATTAAGCGCATGAAGGGAATTCTACTTTTTGATTGACAATGTTATCTTCTACGATTAGAATATGTTTTGGTGCCGAAGAAGCCGGACTTTGAGAACGACGACTTCTTAAAGGATGGCGAGTAGGTCCTTTAACCCGAGCAAGGGAATTATTCGTAATGATATTATTTTGCGCTTGAACATCCATTTGAGGAACAAAAGAATCCTTATCATCAGGCGGGTCACAGCGGCGAGTTCGAATATAAAATGCAAAGGTACTTCCAACCCCTGATTTTGAAGCGACACCTATCTGACCTCCTTGAAGCTCTGTAAGTTCTCGAGAAATGAAGAGACCGAGACCGGATCCACCATATTGAACGTGTGTTCGTGGTGAGGCTTGGGAAAATCTTTTAAACAAAAGATTGCGTTCCGTTTCATCGAGACCGCGGCCACTATCTTGGACTTCAATATGAAGATATACAATCTCTCCATCTCCCCATTCCCCCTCTGGCGTGTTGTCTTTGTGAATATTAGTTCTTGAAAGATAGACAAGACCTGGTGTGCTAGGAGGCTCCAGCGCTGCGCTCACTGTGATGGCAATGTTCCGTTTTGGTTGAGTTTGTGTGAATTTAATCGCGTTCGTAACAAGATTGATAAGGACCTGTACTAATCTACTTGGATCCAGTTTAATCCAGTCAATATTGAGTTCTTCGAATGTAGGTGATACATGAAATCTTAGCGCGACATCACTCTTCTGCAATTCTCCATCAAATATCTTCAGTGCATTTTTGATGATGGGTAATGGCTGTACTTCGGTAGGAGTGACGAATAACAAATCGGAATCCAGCTTGCTCAGCGTTAGAATGTCATCGATGATTCTTTTCTGATGTTGAGCACATAATATAATCGTCGAAGCTGCATCTGCGTATCCATGAACTGCCTCTCTTGGAAGAATGACATCATTAGTTCCTCCATCAAATTCCTTGACCGAAAGTCCGATCATGTCTGCACATTGAATGATGGCTGATAATGGATTCCTCATTTCGAGTGATGTCATGTCAATAAAGTTCTCTTGTTGACGCTTCAACTCAATCGCTTCAAGCATTTTCCGTTTCTGAAAATCTTCGGCCCACTTCTGTCGACTGATATCGGTGAAGCAGCCTAAAACTCCAACGACAGTATCATCTGGCGCCTTTTCAGGATAAGCAGCAGCGATTATCCAGATTGCACCATCAATTTCTTCATCCCCGATTTTATCACCCCCCTTGAAAAGTGCTCGTAACCGGATTTCAAAGGAGACAGGTTCTCCATCCATAAGTTTTTTCCATTGCGCATCGACAATTGGCCAATCTTCCTCCATGATTACCTCGTACCAGCCCATAGTAGTAGCGATATCTCTGTCTTGTTCCGTTAAGTTATAATAAAGTTCGTTAGCATAGATTAATTTGCCATCAACGCCAGTGTGAAACATCCCAACGGGAGC
This sequence comes from Botryotinia calthae, assembly GCA_004379285.1. Classification (NCBI taxonomy): domain Eukaryota; kingdom Fungi; phylum Ascomycota; class Leotiomycetes; order Helotiales; family Sclerotiniaceae; genus Botryotinia; species Botryotinia calthae. Next base: position 8,865 of record PHWZ01000572.1, read on the forward strand.
TAGATCAGCCATTTTTCTGAAACGACTTTCAATCTCTGAGGCATCATGAGCTTGAATTTCGAGTTTCATGGATAGCCGATTGCGATCTTGGTAAGCATGTTCAGCAGCCATTCGACCACGTTGGATTTCATCTTCGACAAGTACTGCTGCAGCCATTGAAGTAGCGAGTTGTCGACTGAGAAGTTGTATGAATAATCTATAGTCATCATCATATTTTCGTCGGGCATTGAGTCCAATGATAAGAAACCCGAGAACGCTTTCTGTAGTAGCTCTAATTGGTAAGAAAACAACTGTATCCCATGCAATAGTGCCCTGAGGAGCAGCAGTCAAAGACGAAGGAATAGTGCCGTCTTTTCGATGTAAGAGCGTAGGGCAATCTGATTTGACAAGGTCGCTAAAACTGGGTAGAAATTCCTCCATGGGGTTCTCAGAATTGATATGTTTCGGTAGATTCTTCCCAGCACCAGGAAGTCTAACAGAGCCTTCCAGTACCCAGTTGGAGTTGTGGCTTAACGCTGAAGATTCTGAAAGAGTCTCGTTAACGTCATTGCCGGCTGAGTATAACAAAGCAAACGGCAAATCTGGATGGTCTGGTTCAAGCCCTCGTAGAAGCTGCTGCCAAAAATCCTTGGGTTCTCGAGATGAAGCAATGAACTGGCCAAGTCGTAACAAAAATATCATTCTACGATCTGCAACTACTTGCCTAGTAGTGTCAAATACAGGATTGTAACTACACATTAGATTAGTGCCGGTCTCAAACTAATGTAATAGCAATGTATATCCCGACTTACAAAGCAATATGGCTGCCGTAGCTGTTGCAACTGAACGGTAAGATCGACAATGAATAATAGGTCTCCTCCAGGTATCCATGTCTTTCGATAAAGAACCTTGCATCATCCATAGTTGAAGCTTTACCAGTCTCATACACTTTATTGAACGAATCGCTAAATGCGTCTTCAATTTCAGCCCATGCCTCCGAGAAAGTTTTACCCATCATCCCTGGATGCTTCTGTCCTGTGACTAACACATATGGTTCATTGTACATCATAACTCTGGATTGACCCCAATACATTGCCGCAGGTCTTGGGTCTGACATGAGAAAATTGCACATTCTTCGTAGCTCAACCGGCCAAGAATCTATGGGGCCAAGCTCCGTACATGCCCAATCAAAATCGAGGAAGAATCTTACATGCGGTGACAATTCAACTATCGTATCTGGCGCCAATATATCAAACGGACCAAGTGTGGTGTCTCCCACTTCAAGTACCTCTTTCAAAGTAACTGGTTCTTGTGCTGGTGGAAATATTGAGATTGTATCTTCCCGATGAAGTCGATATGCCTCTAATTGAGATTCGAGTGAGGATCTAGATGAATCGTCAGATTTTGACATGCGTCGTGCTTTCTGTGGCGAGAGAGTCTGCGATCGATGGATGGTAGGTTTGTCCCCGATGACGTCTATCCTTCCTCCTACATCTCCAGCAATAACCCTCCATCGATTTCTCATTGTCTGCGCACTCCATCTCACTCCACAATACAGTGTAACAGGTATTTTTCCATCGCTGAAATCGCCTCCTGCCCATTCTAAAAATCCCCTGTGTTTTTCATCCCTTGTTGCCACGCGCAGATCAAGAGATTCCCCAACTTTGCTTCCTAGCACTTGTAATTCTTTCAATCGCGGATTCGTATATATCGGCGTTGTATCATCTGGGTTCGTGAGGTCAAGTATAAAAACGGCTCTTTCGTCTGATTCGAGTAATTCGAGAACTCCTATACTGCTTAAATCATCTTGCGACCCGAGAGGACTTGAAATTGGATCCACAGCTACCGAAGCAAACTGCGTCGAATCTTTTGATTCATCACCTGCTGAGGAGGTTATGCCGAGACCTTTGAGTATTGACGGCAGATGTTCCATTGCAAAGTTCTACTGTCACCTACTTAAGTTGTATATCTTTCTGACTCGGGCGACAATTCTGGCCAAACACCTAATCTCAAGCCCTTTCTCCCTTCCAGCCCAAGCAGTCCAAGGGCAGGGCACTCGGCTCTGGTCAAATGGAGAGTCGAGACTTTATTGTTGTGTTATGGTGGGGTAGTTTTGTTGCTCTGTTTGGGCAAGTATGATCGAAGATCACAAAACAAGGAACACAACGAAAGGTTCTGATAAAACAATAGCGACATTCCTACAGGAGTAGCATAGCGATAGACTGTTGTAAGTTGTGTAGACTGCGATGAATAAGAGGTTGAGTTGCGCACTCCAAGACGTGTTCTTTCTTTAGTGGATTCGGTTTCTGGGGAAATTTTGACACTCTTTCCCGAGAGAACATACGAAATTCTTTGGTACGCAGTGGATACGAACGTGACAGATAGAGTTTGACTAGACACAAAATCGTAAAGTTATATCAAGAACTTCTCTCAAGGTTTTTGGGGGGGGGGCATCAGACGAAGCAGAGAACGAACGGATACATTTCCGACGGTATGCGTATCAATCAATCCGACAAGTTATCGGGAGTTAAAAAAGTCAAAAAACTTGTGGGTCGGTTGCAGTTTTAGTAAAATGCAAGGAAAACGGAAACGGTATATCTTCATCCAATTATCATCGCAACCGGATCTTGTCCCCATGAATTGGCGGTACATGCGGCTAACTTTACCATCCTCCCTTCATTCTCAAAGGAAGATGAAATGCCAATGGCAATTGCGGCCTGACACTCGATGAATGGGTAGTGCAATCATCTTTCAATAGGTCTTGCATCTCAGCACCCAGGTATATCAATGAAGAAGTGTGTGTACAACATGGAGAGATCAGTTGGGATATCCGTGTTTCGATGATGATTGTGCAAAAATGAGGTAAAAGATTGCTCATATTTCGACGGCATAAGGTGTACAGTATTTCTTTTTTGATTGGGCAATGTTCTGGTTGTGAATTAAAGAAGATGCAGAATTTAGAATCAAAAATCTTGATATATATCGCCGTCCGCAGATGTGGCTGGTGTCGCCCAAGTTGACAAAGATGTTGTCGATCTATATGTAGCACAGCCACCCGAGAACCTTTTCGAGGTGTTGATCTGTCTCAATACATTGTTTTATTGTCCGTCTTGCTTCGAAAACATTACTGGTGCGCTTGAGGCTGCGAGGGTGACTGGTATGACATTGTTCATTGTTAATTGGTAGAGATGCTAGGTCAACTCTCCAGCCCAGGTATCCTGCCCGGTAAATAAAAATGAATATACAGATAGACATGCATCTTTTTGACAGGGAAGGCTTAAAGAGTCGTGGTTAGAGCTAGATATGGTAATGAAAAAGATGCGGATCTATGACGAAGGTATCTATTTATTGACAATATAGTGTACCCTAGATGTGTTTGAATCTGAACACCTCTTTATCTTAATTGAATTCCTCAAAAAACGCCACCATCTTCTCGTGAAACCAATCTTCTTCCTGGACAGGAATTGCATGCCCGTCACCTTCTCGAATTTCTGCTCTACCTGGTTGAAGAAATGCCATAAGTTTCTCGCCGTGAGGGAACGATATAAGTCGGTCGAGTGTGCCACTATGTGGGATGTTAGTCTTCATTCAGTCATCGGATCATCGAATGTATAAACTCATCGATTAATTAAAATACATACTGCATGACTGCGATTCTGTCTCTTCCCACTTTGTCCCCTAATTCTTTCAATTGCGCAGGGCTTTTGTGGTGCCAACCAGCAGCAATAGCCTGGAGCAGAAACCCGAATGTTTTGAAAGCTTCAGGATCGAGTCGTTTAGTTAATTCGGCAGCAGCAAAGCGCTCGTAGTTGGTAGAGAAGTGTGCGTAGGGGAAAGGATGACCTGGTGGTGGTTCAACCAAGGGGGTTGATTCCAAAGGCAGATGGGCTAATTTTGATGTTAGGTCTCTGAAGCAGAGGAAGTAGAGTTGTGATAGTGAAAAGAAATGAAATGACGGATATGAAGTGTATCACAAGGGTAAAGAAAGTAGCAACGGACTAGTATCTGGTAATGATAGCCACGACGCAGGAAACAACGACAACGATGCATCCAAAACAGAACGATCAAGTGGCTTGGGGACAAACATCATAACTCTTGTGCGCAGATTTTCAAAGAAGCTGGTTGTGTTTTCGATATAGGGTGCTGTGGAAAGTAAGTTGAGAGTGGCAATTCGATTTGGTATCATCAATGCCTATATAGAAGATTATCGAATGAGCCTTGAACGATGCAACTAACAAGATATTTGGAAAACTTACCAATTCTTGTGCAATCATTCCACCCATGCTAACTCCGGTGATGTTAAGCTGTCTGTCCTTCGTCCAACCCAAATGGTCGAGTAGCTCGATACAATCCTTGGCCATTTCCGAGGTAGAATATCGTGTGATGGGGGTGTCGGATCCGCCCATACCTCGATTATCAAATACTAACGAGGAATATTTTTCTCCTCTTTCATGGCCGAAATACAGAGTTTGTCGTTGCCATGTTGACTTGTTAGAGCCCAAGCCCATAATCCACTGGATGAAAACTCTAGATTAGCATGTTGACGCATAAACACGTGACCCAATTGAGGCCAAGTTTTGTCTATAAAATCAAAAGCTTGCGGAGGTGCAAACATTGCCAGAGATAAGGCAGAGGAGCGAACAGAAGCGTAAACAACATTCATGTACTAGTCTTGACACTCTAGAGCTGTAAGCTATCCATTCTTCGCTCTCCAGTCTGCCATGCACTTGCATGTGAGATACGTTACACCAAGGTCCAAGATTGTCCACTCACCACAACCTTCGTCTCTCCACTGCCATGAACCTCCCAGTCTATTTTGAACGGCCCTCCTCTACCGACTCCAATTGGCAGCTTCCCACTCTGCGTTGGGGTAAGTCTCCATATTGTATCTGGGTAGGATTTATGTGCGAGGATTTCAGCCACACTTGGACGTTTATCAACAGGTGGTTCACTGGAAGAAATTGAAAATCAGTCCTCATTCCTTTGGCGAAATTTCACATATCTTCGGTGCTTGGGGAACTGTACGTTTCACTCATTGTGTTTTGAGGCGGGTTTGAGATGGCTTGGGTTAATGTTAAATGTTGTCGATGTGTAAATAGAAGGAACCCTCCGCCTTCCCCAGCAGCGAATCGGAATACGTCATGTGATCATGCTCAATCGTATCAAAATCACTCAATCAAAGTTTAAAAGGTTTAAAAAGGCAACGACCATCACTTCAATTGACAATTACCAGAACACTTCGATTTGGCGTATTTCACATGATTTCGATCTCAATCAAAAGATTTGGTGATTATGGACCATGTCCTGAAACATTTTCACTACTATTGATAGTTCTTCTGGCATATGCATAGCGTTTCAGGCACACATATACATGTGTATGTCTTCAATTGTTTTTCGTTTTCGCAGAATGTACATGATTATAGTCGTCTACCTGCTCCTTTGATTTGATCAAGGTCTTGTTCTTTCGGAATTGGCATCTAATCTCCAGGCAGAACGATCATATGTTGCCGGCCATACACCATTCTTTCCTGGTGCTAAAATACCCTTGGGGTCAAGAGCGTTCTTGATCTTCTCGTTCAACTTCATCTGCGCATTATCATTCCAACCATAAGTTTCTGCAATCTGGTCCATCAAGGCAATGTGAGTTCTATATTCTCCCTACCCGTTATCGGCACAAACTTGAACGAGCTCACGAATAAGCTTGTGGGCACGGCGTTTCTGATCCTCATCTTCACGGTCAAACACTAAGCATACGATATGATGCATCTCGCGCATACCGATGGTGAATGTTGCAATAAAATCGAAACCCGCCTCTAGTGTCATCTTTTGAGTGAGAGCATACTGCTTGCTTGCATCTTCACCACTGATCTTGGAGATAGGTGAGAAGAAAAGATGAGCAACATTGGGTAGCCAGTCTACCCAGGAAAGCTCATCAATTGTTGGAATACCTTGTAGGGTTTTTGCACGGATGTGAAGAACGCACTTCTCCTTGATATCTTCTGGAAGGAAGAATTCGGCACCCTCAATAGTTCCAAAAGCATCCTTAACGACTTGCCAGAGGACATCGCGTACAGGTTTGGGGCCGTATAAAGCACCATAGAAGTTCCAGCGCCCAAGGTTGAGTTTCTTGGCTATGGCATCTAATTCTTCTTCATCAAGAGGACGATCAACATCGTAGTATGATTTCTTGGTTCCCATTACTGCTGCGTCAAGCAGAATATGTCGGATTGAAGGAACGTTCTGAATGACCATCTGTAATCGAAGTGGGCGGATGACGTCAACGATCTTTGGCAAATCGGTATCCTTTGGGAAAGTGAAGAGATAAGGTTGATAACCCCTGGATTTGGCATAAGCTAAAATTATTTCGGTCAGTATACATTCGTGGCTCAACGATAGAGGCGTTCATATCACCTACCCAAATGCCCATCTTCGTCACAATACCAAGGTTGCTTTGTGAAAAGATACCATCGTTGTATGGACCGAAACCATAAGGAAACAACTACAACGCGATGAGCTTGAAATAATTTGAAGTTGCGCTCTTAGACTAAGCATACCTGCCAACACTTGTTTCCTGGCTGTTGATCCAATCTTCCGCCCTCAACTGTTGGTTGCGTTGTATCGGGTAAAGCACCCATGCCTGTTCTGATGAGCTCTCCGGTAGGAAGCACGACCTCGAGACCGCAATGCATCATGAAGTGATCTGCTTAAAGCATCAACAAGTATCCCATTCTCAGATGCAAGATATCACAAACCTCCGTATGGGGTATATCCTACACCCCGCTCAATAGTGTTTCCAACGACAGAACCACCACCCAAATCCGGTGTGTCAATCCAGAGTTGATCGTCTAGCTTCTTCTCCTTCAGGTAGCCGTATAGACTGAAGAATATTACACCTGGCTCCAATAGCGCATACGCTCCTTCAGAGTTGACTTCCAGCACTTTGTTCATGTTTTTGCCCATATCCAGGCAGACGCTTCCAGGAAATCTTGGAGCTGCTCCTCCATATCCTACATTTCTACCAATTGAGAATGGCCAAAGCGGGATCTCATACTCATTACAAAGTCTAGCAATTGCTTGGACTTCTTCGACGTTACGGGGTGCAATGGTGGCGGATACGACAAAGTAATCTTTGTCGAAGATGTGGTACATATCGTGCGCTTTGGAAGGGTCAGTATAGAGCTCTTTTGTGAGCTCTTCTTTCTTCTTGATAATGATGACATTTTCGGCACCAGTTGTTTGCTCAGCATGAGAAATGAATTCTGCGAACTTCTCCGAACTAGTTCCTGGTGGTAGGGCAGGAGGATCATTCGCTGCTGGTGTTGTGGCTGCATTTGGTACACGAAGGGTGAGAGGGGTATCAGTGGTAATAATAGAGGCCGCTATCTCTTTTGATTTCGAAAGAATGCGGATTAAGATGTTGAAAATTGTGCCTTGAAGAAGAACGGAGGGGTCAATGCAAGAAGTAGCAAAAATTAGATACGCCGCTCGAGAGATTTATATACTTTGAGAAACACAAAAGTGCTTTCAACCTCCCGGGCTTGTTGTCCACTCTGAGCCTGTCTGCAAAACCACTAGATAGAAGAAGTTCCTATCGAGGAGGCATGATCTTCCGCCAAACGTTGCCTTTCGGGTGGGTCATGCGCGGAGCAACCCTCAATTCGGAGATAGCGACAAGAAAGCGGTAGTGGTGTTATTCTCTGAAACGTATAGAAGAGACTCTGGGAACAGGCGCTGACGCCTGACCGGCAATTGGACACATTGCCACGGGAATTTGAAGTTGATCCATATATTGAGCAGGTGACAAGGAGGGTTTTATGTAGCACAATTTGTCGGATAGCGTTTGAACCACGCGATTTACATGCACTACCGACATGGCGATACTACACTACAAAAGTTTCATGTTATATTCCCCTCGTTCTGGAGTAAGCAAGACCCGGTCCACAATAGCTCAACGCATTGTGGAGTGCTAGTACAGCTCGTTTATATTATATATGGGGCCGATGCCCGTTCTCATACGTCGGTGGAGCTATGCACTCTGCGGGATAAAGGCGTACCAAAAACATGGAGAGTTAGGAGCCGCTTCATTTTCGGAACGATGAAGGTGTTCTGTACTCCAATTGCGGGCCTGACACCCTGGCCCTTGCAACTTTCCTTGCAACCCATCAATAATGACTGACGGCACTTTTCCAAGTCAATATCAAGGTCACATTTGACAGAAAAAGTAACCTTTCTCCGGCTAGGAGGAAAGAACTGGCATATCAAAGATCACTTCATTTTCAAAATTCTTTATAAGATTGGACTATCAATGTTCTTGATCATGAATTGAGTCACAATGATGAAATATTTACCATCTATATCTACTCTAAATTCTCCCAGATTCAAATGATCTTTTTATATCATTTTTCAAATTTCGAAATTATCGTGATTTTATAAGGAGTTTCGGGTCTGGAAGGTTTGATGTTGCGCCGCGGTTAACTTGTCCAGAAAAGCCACCAAAAGCAATGCTAGTGCGAAATATGTCATGGGATTGTTGCAATTTACTTGAATTCACATCATATGGACCCTTCTACCAAGGTCTCATTATTTGTTCGTAGATTTAACTTGGGATGTGTGGGAATGTTCGGAACTTCTAGAAGGACAGCGGACTTTTATATATTGAGCAGTGTGTAATTTCCGTAAGCCTTTCGTCACAATCTTTAATATTCAACGGTTTCTGGTACCGGGGAAGAGCCTTTCTGCTGGATTAATCATGTTGTCTACTTGAAAGCAAAGAAGAAAACATGCAGTACGAATTGCCTCAAAAAAGGAACCTACCAAGAAGTGCCGCTCATCGACATTCATAAATTTGTACTTCCCATTTTCGGGCCCCTAAGTCAAAACTCTGGTCAAAATGCAGACACTGAACGAATAGGTAAGTTCCAAATTTGTACCCGTCATGAATATCCTCTCTGGATCCCAGACTTTCTCCCCCTACGTAGAGTGTTACTTTTTCACTCTTTATATTACTTGATTACTTGAAGAAAGATAGGGAAAGCTCCATATTTCAAATGAAAACTCCATTCTTCACAACAATTATTATCCTATTAGCAAAAGTTTGTTGACAAATACAGACACTGCACGAATTATCTATACCAAGAGCAACTTAATACTTCACCTGTATCGGACTCACGTCTTAGGCGTACCAGCCCACTGGCACGATGGGTCACTTGTCAGCTTTCGGTCCTATCATCATCTTGGTGATGTGGATTGAGACATTCGCCGCAGCTATTTTTGTAGGGCTGCGGATGTACACTCGATACTACATCGTTCAAGCTACGGGCTATGACGATTGGCTTCTTGTCGCCAGTCTTGTGAGTGCCAATTGCTGACCTACCTTTGGTCAGACTCAATACTAACGAATAAATTATCATAGATCTTGTTCGTGGCATATACCTCTTTCTGTACGGCGGCAGCCACCCAAGGATTGGGGTCTCATTTTGCCGACATTACGCCTGCTCAGTGAGTTGTCTCAACCCTCACAGATTAAACACCGCATGTTCAATTCAATCTGAATTTTCTTATTTCCATGTCATCATTTATTTCTTGATGCAGGCCTGATACAGATACTGCACTAAATTATATGAAAGGGCAAGAACGGATTCCTATGCGTACTAGATTTGTCATGTCGAACAAGATGGAAATCGCTGGCCAAACATGCAATATCATTGTCATAGCCACCAGCAAGTCCGCCGTAGCTGTCTTTCTCCTGCGTCTCGTCGTTTTTCCCTGGCATAAAGTCTTCCTTCGGGTTTGTATTGCCAGTACAGTTATTGTCTGTGTCTCCTGCGCCACTCTCGACTTCTTCCAAAGAACGCCCGTTGCGGCAGTGTTTGATCCGTCATTACCTCACACTGTCAACTTTAGTTTCACATTGAATACAATTGTCTCCGCAAGCTATACAGCAATGATAGATTTTACTCTGGCATTGTTTCCATGGTACTTTCTAGCGCCTGTTCAACTCAAAAAGAAGGAGAGATTGACTATTTCCTTCGGTCTCACGTTGGGTGTTTTGTAAGTTTTCCTTAATCAGGAGCTGTGGAGAACTTTTTGAACTTGTTGCTGATGGAAGCTTCATTTAGTGCGGGAATATGTGGGATTGTTCGAGCTATTGAACTAGGGAGTTTGGCATCTCGAACTGATTATACTTGTAAGTTTTCAAACATCCTTCACTAAAGAGTTACCATGATGTCAAAGAAACAAAGTTCACAATACTTCATAGATAAAACAGTCCGTCTCATTCTCTGGAGCTCCAGCGAACTTCTTGTCGCTATAGTATGCACCTGTATTCCCGTTCTTCGCCCACTCTACAAGCGACTTCGAGGACAAACAAAGTCTTCCGACGAAGGAAGTGGTCCCTATCCCAATAAACGTGGAGGTGATTTAGGAGGCGGATATGCATTTAGTTCATTGCGTCGCGATGAGTTCTCCGCGAATGAAAGGGGTCGGGTGGGTGGAAGATCAAACTATAACACGCAGGTGGATAGTGAGAGGAGTGAGCGGGGAATGGATAATGGAAGTGATGAGAGTATATTGAGAGAAGCATGGAGACTTGGGATCAAGGAGACAGTGGAAGTTAATGTTAGTTATGGGAAGGAGGGCGATGAGGAGATTGGTGTACCGCGAGGCGCCAGCGTGCGTGGAGAAAGTAGTAACGTGAGAGGGGGAGAAAGGGCCCCAAGTGTGCATGGCTTTTAAAGCCCATCAATTTGTGGAATGGTTTGGGATCGATATGATTTTCATGGGCGGGTAATCATGATTAAAGAGCCTTGAATATACTACGGCACTGGCTAGCATTTTAGGATTTGCATAACGATGTTGTATGTATAGATGGACTAAGGAGCGATATAAGGATTCCCTAAACGAGCAATCGAATGATTTGTTTAATGTCCGACCATTCATTCATATATCCATTCATACATTCAAATCGGCCACATCAATGATCAAATGCCTCAAAATTTCTTTCAGTAAGAAAACCGATGTAATAAGAGTTGAATTGTAGTAGCACGGTTCGCAAACTGCTCAGTTCACGAATTCAGTTCGGATCACTGTGAGGATCTACATAATTGTGGGCAGTGCCTCCCCACTCTATCATATTTCAAAGGCGCCAGAATGAGCGAAACTCATTTTACACTTCAATTTTTGAAATTGAGGCTATTCCCAGCTTTTGGAAAGCTATAATATGAATTTTAAAATTCTGATTAAAAAAAATTTAAGCTTCTTTATTATTTGGTTTCATTTTTATTAATATAATAAAAGAATTGTAGAATTTATATATAGATTTGAAATAAGTTTTCATTATATAATGAGTTTCGTCTACTCTAGTACAAGCGCCTTCGAAATATGATAGAGTGGGGCGGCACTACCTATAATTAGATCAAGTCATACGAACAGACCAGGTAATCACATTGATCAGAAATTCCCATACCTACTCAAAGAGAGTTTCGGGAATTAAAAGGCACTAAAGACGGTATGGAGCGGCTTGGCATATGTGGTAAGGAAAGGTGCTAATTGGACATGAGGATGCTGAAGGATTTTGTGTTTCGATTATCGAATTCTCAAGGGAAGAGTTACACTAGATTGTGAAACTGAAATAATAGTTTCGAATCGAAGGGGTCTTGTTTCAATAACTGCTATCTATTGGCTATGTATGGCATTTAGAAAATCCTAGATCAAAAGGAGGTGGTCGGAGCGGATTCCGATTTTAGCTGGGCGGATGGTGGGAAAAGTGCACAAAGTTTAAATGCAAAAAAACATACAACAGTGGGGATTCGCTGGTGGTCACCCACCCAACTACTAATCCACCGATCTGAAGCTTGTGTATGGCAGAGCGGACGGGATGCC
>PHWZ01000573.1:0-20481 GCA_004379285.1 Botryotinia calthae
CTCTTCCCTCCCTCACCCCTCCCTCACCCCTCCCTCACCCCTCCCTCACCCCCAATCCCTCATCCCCAATTCCAATTCCAAATCCTCCCACCTCTCTCACCCCCCAATCCAAACTCCCAAAATACACTTTCCCATACTATTTTTCACTCCATTTCATTAATAATTCCTTGTACTTGTTTACTTACTTCTTCGTGTGTTGATTCCATGCTTTTCTTCTTGATTTCTTGATTTCTTTGCTTATATATTAAATGAGAAAGACAGAAAGGAATGAATGAAATAAAAAGGAATAAATGAATGAACGATATGATATGATATAATATAATCTCACACTAACCACTTCAACTACCTACAAAACAAACACCACTTCAAAATCATCTATTCAGTTTGATTTCATAACCTCAAGTAAATAGAGTTTCTTCGATATTAAATTCATTATCTCTTATGAATTATAAAAGCATTTAATATATTCTATATCGTACATCTGTCAAAATACTCAGCTCAAACCGTGCACCGCAATCACATTCCATTATCAAATGCAAATTTACTATTTTTTTTTTTGGTATTTCCTATCCATATTTAATTACCTCAGCATATTTATGTTTCATGACTACCCGGCTGCTAGTTGTCCCAACTAACTCCCAACTACCCCCTATCCATACGCATCATTGTAAAAACCAAAGCCAATAAACAAAAAACAAATGAGAAGAAAAGCCTAAGTGCCTAATGTATGTTATGATGTAAAAAAAAAACTCCCCTATCCATTCCACAATCAAAAAAAGAAATCGTTTATCCATCGCAACCCAATCCATCCATTCCACTATCCTCATAAACAAATTGACAATCATCACGTTAGTCCCTCAAACGCCAACCACGCAATGTTCAAAACGCGGCATATATCCTTTGTCAATATTTAGACACAGTAACCAGTCGTAGATTAGGTAGAATAAGAAGTGCACTCAGTGCTTCTTTCATCAATACCATGATATAAAATCTTTCCCCGTTCGTTGTTTCCCCGATACCTATTTCTATTCCCATTATCCGTCCGTTTCACAAGTTCTCGATAGATTGCTGTCATGTGGTGACAGTAGCAATTATTGTAAATTCAGCTTGGATTGATATTCCTTACTGAGCTTAAACAAAATCTGGAGCTGTTGCTACAAGTGCCGAAAACAAACCAGCACCAACAGCAGCTCCTCCGAGTGCAAAGTATCCGACAGCCTCGACAAACTTCCTCACCTTGAGTCTCTTAACTGGTCGTTGTTCAGGATCAATTGTAGTAGTAGCCAAGACTGGAAGCTTATTTTGTTGGATTGCAGCATTGGCTGTGGGTAATTGCACATCCGATTGAACCTTTTGGGCGAGATGGATGGTTTGAGTTGTAGATTCAGGGCCAGTAGTTTCTTCTTGGGTAACCATAGCAGCTTGGGGCTTTGTAAAATCGTTGACACCAGAAACCCAATCTCGAACCTCGCTTTTGACTAATTCATCGTTGGAAATCTCATCGGCCTTTCTCTTCTTGCCTACTGAAGAGCTATCGATGATATCGTCAATACTTAGGCCAGATCTAGTAGGATGTCTTTCTAAGACTGGACTCTCTACAGCTCTTGATGAGGCATCTGAACTGAAGTAATATGGATGGATCGAAGGACGATTCTGGGATTCAAGATTAGAAACAGGGCGATCGTTAATTACGAAACCATGATCGATGCCATTGCCATGATATTTAACTGGTAGTATAGGTTGTATGAATTTAGCCAAGGGCTTCGCGGGTTTGAGAGCCCGGCTTGGTCTTGTTGTCATTGACATTGGAGAGAAGTGAGTTTCGTCATCATCAACATGGGCTTGAAATTGTACTTTATTTTCTTCTCTGGCTTCAAAGAAAGCGTGCTTGCCAGTTTTATCACCCAAAGTGTTGACAGATAAGGTTTCGCGAGTTTGATCGCCATACTTCTCCGGGTAAGGTGGTCTAGCCATTGCTACTGACGAAGGGCTTGCCTCTCGACCGTAATAAGAAGCAAATGGTGATCTTGGTTTAGTGAGAGAATAATAATCGTTGGGAGAGGTTCCGCATTGACGAGTGGAAATCGAAGAACGATTTATGTGAGAATTGAAGTAGCCGAAAGGTGAAGCATCATAGCTAGGAGTACAAGTGGCATAGTAGCTCTCGATATTGGACTTGGACTTGGAGAATGCATCGTAAGGTCCACCGATAAGATGAGTGGGATTGCTGGCTGGTTCTTTCTTGAGTAAACCGTCTTTGTATAATGTTTGTAAACCTTCATTAGCAGCTTCGGAAAGTCCAACACTTCGATCATCGTCATCATCGACTTCATCTTCATCATCGTTGTTCGGTTCATTGAAAGCGATAACCTCTTCAGAAGTATGAATCTGAGTTCTAATGTGAGATTCAGGCATATCCACATTATTGTTGAATGGAGTTCGAGAATTGGTGACGCCACCCGGTGAAAGAGTCTGAGCGAGGGTGGCCTGAGGAGCAGGGGAAGGTGCACGCGATGAATCCGAATCTAATGAAGGATATGAAGATAGAATCTCCTCCCCAAGTGCTTCACGAGTTTCAGTTAGCAGAACTTGAACCTCTGATTCCTCCGATTCGTCGGACATCGATTCATCTTCGCTGATACCATCAACGTCATCAGAAGGTAAATCCTCAAATTCCCCCAAACCTTCTAGTTCAGATGAGTTTTCCATTTCAGAATCATCGGATTCAGATGGAGTCGAAAGCATCTCTTCATCTTCGTCTTCATTGCTATCGTAATCGAAAGTGTATGTGAAAGATTTGGACGCCTTTTGAGGATGGTCAACTTTTTGTTGTGGATTTGTGTTTGGTCTTACACCATTGCGAGAATCTCCCACGGTGCCATCTAAGACTGGTGACTTGGGAGTGTACTCGCCTTCCTCAGTTCTTTCGTTCGTCGGAACACGAGAAGGCTCAGTCGGCTTCAATCTAGGGCTTGGAGTATCGTTCAAAGTCAAGTCGATAGCATCAATAGTCTTAGATGTAGCAGGGCTAGAGCGAGTCATTTCGATAGATGTATCATTCGGGCTGGAAGCTCCTTCAGACATTTCTGTATCATTAAAATGGTAACCTTCGTCTTCTTCGTCTTCTTCATCATCGGAGGAATCGGGTACAGTGTAGCTGTTAGGTCTCCTGTTAAGGCAGAGTTAGTGTGTGCTATGCTACGAGAGAACGGTATAATTGATACTCACTTCCATGGAATGACTTCATAGTTGACCTCAAAATGACATGGTTGGAACAGATCCATACCACGTTTCACACCAATACCAAAGACAATTTCATCATTTGAGTTGAGAGGTTTAGCTTCTCCTCCCAACTTTTCTCCGTTCAAAAAAGTACCATGCATTGAACCTAAGTCTCGGATTTGAACGACCTAGAAGAAGTCAATACAAGCCAATCAACAGTCAAGTATTCTTACATTGTCCAAAGGGCTGTAGATAATCTCGGCATGGTTTCGAGACATTACTGGGCTATCGAACCAGGCATTGTCAATAGCACCCAAGAGACCTTTGCTAGGACTCTTCGAAGCTCTGCCTATTTGCAGTACTGTTCGTGTCGGGTCGAGATTGATCAATCTCTCGCCGCAAGATAGAGAGTCCTCATCTAACTCGACTGGTTTGTGGCGGATGTGAATGTTCACTATGGATAGTTTAGAATAAGTACTCAGCGAGGAACGTAACAAATAGTGAAAGCGAAACTGCATAAAATAATATCCAAGAGGAGTTCTCTAGAGTATAAAAACCGGCAGATATTCAAGGGAGCGAGGAAGAAATAATGTGACCCATAGCTGGCTGTAGCCTTAAGAATGGATGAACGATCAAAAGTGGGTAAGCAAGATGAAATCCATAAGTTGCATACCTTGATGAGACATCCTGTGGATTTTGAGCTGTCGAGACTTTGGAAAGTCTGAACGGAGCTATCAACAAAGTGTTTGAGAGTTCAGGATTTGTGGAAATTAAATACGAAATTGATTGTACGAAGTTGTTCAGAATGAGATGGTGAAACGCAACGACAAGGCTATCTGTATTCGTTGTCGGTGGATCCTTCGGAAGGTGAGATTGAAATGGTTGATAGTGGTAGACGCAGTGCAAATGGCCAGCCAAATGTTTCAATATGTGTTTGGATGGTATTGAATGCCAGATCTCCAAAGAAAGTGGAAATGGACGGCCGAGTTTGTTGTGTGTTTTTCTTTCTTTCTTTAAATAAAGTCGAGTGTCTTGAAGATGATGTTGGTGTTGCATTAAAGGTGTGTGAGAGAGAGAGTGTGTGTGAGTGTGTGAGGGAGAGAGTGAGAGTGAGAGTGAGAGTGAGAGAGAGTGAGAAGTAGAAGAGTGGAGAGGAGGGGTTGATACGGGAGTGGTTAGAGTCAAAAGCAAAAGCAGAAGCAGAGCCGTACTAGAGCCTTATTATTAGATACTTATTATCAGGTACCAGGTAGGCCACTACTGAAATCGAACGGATCGAAGCTATGGTATCTGAGTGGCTTTCGTGTTATCGATAAGGGATCGTCATGGGTTCGGAGAGTGGTGGATTGGTTGATGGACCCCAGGTTTTACGATGAGAGGCACGTGAGGTGTAGCGGATACCTTGATATTCAGGCCAGATGACTCAGATGAGGCTTGTGTGTATTATCTAGGCAGGCATGGTTGGAAGGCACTCATACTCACTCTGTTATTCTACCCTATTGTATTCTTCCTATATTATTCTACTCTATTATATTCCTACTCTGTTATTCTACCTATTATATTCTCACTCTGTTATTCTACCCTATTGTATTCTTCCTATATTATTCTACTCTATTATATTCTCACTCTGTTATTCTACCTATTATATTCTCACTCTGTTATTCTACCTATTATATTCTCACTCTGTTATTCTACCCTATTGTATTCTTCCTATATTCTTCTACTCTATTATATTCTACCTATTATATTCTACCCTCCTATCTGCCCACAGCAATAAGGTACCACCTGCTATTATGAATCTATCTGGTTGAAAGCGACCTCCTCTCCCTTTCTTCCATTCATCCACATCCATATCTCCGGCGTTGCTCAATGTGCCTATCGATACCCAAGCACTAAACTCTGCTCACTTAAGCTTAAGCTTCTCCATCTCAACCGTTTTTCCCAAGTGCACTATCGCTCCTTCCCACATGATAATTCCGTCACCAATCATGCTTATCTGACGACTAGTGGCGACCAGGGATACCTTTCTACACGCACATGCTTGGATAATTCGATAATCCTGATTCACTGGATGCACCGGATGCACTTCTACGTACCGGGTACATTCTGCCCAGGTGCCACCTTACTGGCTATGCATGTATATATACATGCTATTCACAACATCGATTTCATCATAGGCCAAAAAAATTACATTCAAAATATTTCTTGATTCACAATTTATCATTTTCTTACTTTATGACTCATAAAGATCTCATATGGACGGGAGACATTTCTTCCAAAAGTGTTTCTATTTAAATCAATCCATTCAAGTCGATTAAAAAGAATAACCCTACAAATATTTACCTCGAGTCCTCACCACATTCTCATTGTCTAAGCTGAGCCAAGTACGCTGCGAAGAATAGAAGCACCACACACATATTCGCATTGACAACTTCACAACTACACAACCACCACCACCACATACAAACACCACATAAACCTCGTTCAAAATGACGAGAGATTTAAGAAGAAGAGTGCTGGAAAGTCACAAGACGGTATCCAAAAAAGCTGCATCGCGTGTAGGTTCGAAACCAGTATCAACCGTAAATTCAAAAACGAATTCGCGAAATGTTAGTCGCCACGGCTCGGATGAGGAAGATGGAGATATGAGCGATGATGATAGTACAACATGGAGGTAAGATACACTCTTCCCTCGAAACATTACCTCTCCTTTTGACTCACGTATTCTTACAGTGTCAATTCCGTTGATGATATGCTCGATGCGGCCGAACCACAAGAAGCATCCGACGTCTGGGATCAAGAACTAAGCGATCGCATTGAAGAAATCGTGGATCGGAAAAGAAGCAGTGAAGAGGGTCGAGAACGTGCTTTGATGGCATATAATCACTATCTCATGGTTAGATATTGTTACGACGAAATCGAAAGTAAAGTCGCAGAATTGTATCCTGCTTTGTGCAAAAGTATCAAAGCCGACACGGGAGAAAAAGAAGCCTGTTTGGCTCTGCGAGGTATGCGCTATCATCATCATATACTTTATGGAATTTTTTTTCTAACTTTATCATAGCTATTGGTCTTACAATCATTACTTGTCCCTCCGACGATGTTTACGAAGATATATTCCGATCTCTCAAACAAGCCTACCAAAGATCAGAGCATGTTACTGTCAAAGCAGCAGCCATTCGAGCAATCGCTGCATTAGCCACCTACGGTGGCGCATCCGAGTTAGAAATCAATGATATTATGGCTGAGTTCCTGGAAATAGTCGAATCGGATGGCACTTCGGTCGACGCTCCTGATAGTCCAGAAGTAGTTACAGCAGCCTGTGAAGAATGGGGCAGTCTGGCTACCTTTGTGGATGATTTGGAAGAAAAGTCCGAGGAAGCAATGGAAGCATTTGTCGACCAGCTAGAAAGTTCCTCAACATCAGTTCAAATTGCCGCTGGAGAGAACATCGCCATAATTTACGAAAAGAGTTATACACCCCGAGAATCGAACGATCCTGATGCCAGCGAGAATGAGAAAGTGGATGAACATGGGTTCCCTCTCGATGTCAGTCAAGTAAAACGCTACGAGCCATGGCGTCAAAGGCATCAACTCGAACACACACTTGGAGAGCTAGCAAAAGCATCATCGAAAGCGATATCCAAGAAAGATCGAAAAACATTACATGCCACCTTTGCAGATGTTTTGGCTACAGTCAAATACCCAGTTCGAGGACCTAGATACTCAAATGTTATCGATGAGAACGGCCACTTGCTAGGCTCTCGAATGTTTGTTCGCATACATAAGAGTGGAGTCATGAAAATTGATAAATGGTGGAAATTACATAGACTACAATCTTTGCGAAGAGTTCTAGGTGGTGGTTTCATGACCCATTACCAGAATAATGAGGTTGTCTTACAAAGTCTACCGTGAGTATCTACCACTTCACTCTGTGCCTCTCCAAGATATACTAACCAAGGTGATAGTGCATTAATCACTCGGAACTAGATCGATCCAATTGCACGGTCGATTCTACGAGCAGATCAACTCTTTCTTTCCTTAATTTCTTCACGCTGCAACGATTTACACTATTTTTTTTCTCTTTCTTTCTCCGTTTCCCATCGGATCCAAACTTTTTCGGGCGGTCTTTCTGCGCGCGCATGCATGGGTTTGGAAGGTATTTTAATCATGAATGATACCAGCAAAAGGAGTTTATGAACATCAGGTCAGGTTAGGTCAGGTCACGACGGGAGGAAGGAAAAAGTTTGGGATTTTTCTCTTCCGGGAGAGAGAGTGGTTCTAGGTCGGTCGATGCATTGTGGTATTTGATATACCCTTTCTCTTTTCGCCGAGTCGGCAATCTTTGGACGATGAGATGGCGAAGGACGAAGGACGAAGGACGAAGGAATGAATGTGGATTCAAAATTCTTGACGAGAGAGAGAGAGAGAGAGAGTGCTTTTCTACGTCGTTTTAGATGGACAGACAGACAGAACAGACAGAACTCATTATTCATCAGCATGCATACATACATTATTATCGTGTGGAATCGAAAACCAATAAATATATCCACCACAATATCAACATCTGCACTAAACATTGCCATTATATCAATGAATGGTACGACTTTCAAATATCTAGATTGATTTCCTATTCCATTTCTTTTATTCTTGATCAAATGTGAAATCTATTCTCTAACTACATCAACACCCAGATTTCTATTCTAAACCTCAAAAACACTCTCTCCCTTCCACCCCCCCTCTCCTCTTGCAACCCTCTCCCTCTCTTCCCAATACCCCTCCTTCCCTCCTTTCAGCCCCCAAACCTCTTCCCCTTCTTCTTCCATACCCCCCTCTCCTCCATACTCCTCCTCCTCTTGCGCTGTGCCTCCTCCAACTTCGCCTTGATATCCTCCGCCTCATCCAACTTCCCCCCCTCCGCCGCCCTCTGATCCGGCCTCAACCTACTATCCGTCTGCGCCAACTTCCCCATTTCAATCTCCGTAATCTCATTAAGTTGCGCCGCAAACGTCGTCAACCCATAACAACTCGCCGCATTATCCACCAAGTCTCCCACTTTCCAGATCTCCGACCCGGAACGTCCCGCTTCAACGAGTTTGAGCGAACTGGTCCAGTTTCCCTGGAGACTAATCCCCGTATGTTTTCCTTCCCCATCATATGCTTCCACACCTACATCTTCGCTTCTACCTCCAAACATCCCCTTTTGTTTGAATTCAACCAATGCTTTCGCTCCTGTGCTTTCATTTGTAATCGTCATGTTTCCCACCGGTTCCACGTATTTTTCTCCCATCACTACATTTCTCAAAAACACAGTCGCGACGTTCCAAGTATACCTTTCCTCAATACCATCTGGAAGCCTCAGAACCATTCTTACACGACCGTCTGTAATAAGTTCCGCTGATTTTCCCCAGAACTTTTGGTTTGGAGCTGGCGATTGTCCTAACGACCATTTAGCCGAATCGGCTTGACAAGCCATCCGAACCGGTCGATGCGAGACTTTTTCCACCAACAGTCTAAACCCTCCCGGAACTTCTTGATCGCTTCTCACAAGCTCGAAAGTTTCCCCTAACATAGGATTGAACGGTTTACGAATAGCGCGTTCTCTAGCTCGACTATTACTGAACTGTGATACTGCAAATGCTGCTACATGTAACAATCTTTTTGCCGGATCTTTTTGATCGGCGGCTGTGTTTAAGAGGTTGCAATATTCAAGCTGTTCTGCCACTCGTTGTAATAACGATAGAGGTTCGTTGGCTGAGACTGGCATGCTGATAGTACTCAAATCTTTACCCACGTTCTTTCTAAGAAACCCTATCAAACTTGGAGGCATAACTGTTGCAGGTGGAATAGCTTTTCGGCGTTTTGGTGCTGCCTTGATTGGTAAAGGATCAAGATTTTTGGGCTTGATTGGGAACAGTGCTGCTGCACCGTTCACATGTTCGACTTCTTCACTTCCTCCACTAGAAGATGTAGAAGCACCACAATTATCCTTCTCCTCTTCTGTTTCTGAATTTATAGTTTCTTCCTCCCCACTCTTACGATTAATAATCATGACTTGTGAATGATCCGGATCTCCAGCTTCTGCATCAAAAAATTCTGCCGTAGAAGCTGACTCAATACTGTGTGTAGACCTAGCAGACATAGGTGCAGCATTCGATGCACGGCGACGTTTACTGCTAGCTATTAAAGTTTGAAAATCCGAGAGTACTGCGTCAAGATCCTTAAGTAAAGATGTGCAATGGTCATGAATATTCTGCTCTTCATGTGAAGTACGTGATTTTCGAGGGGTTGAGCCATTCTCATTGGCCTCGCCAACAGCAGAAGCTGTCGCAGACACTGGAACCGCAAGTTGTGCGGCCACACCGCGTTGCATCGATGTCGGTGTACTAGGTGTGGGTGTACTCGATTTTCGTTTCCAAAAAGGTCTCTTTTCATTGGTTTGACTGGTTTGGTTGGTTTGAGGAGCAAAATAGTCAGCACTTTCTTCGACTAGAGGACTTCCGGAAGGTGCCCCAAGAAGATGTGAGTGTCGCCTATTTGGTGTAGCAGTATCTTTTGATAATCTACGAACAGCATCCCTAGTCCCTACAATCCTACTCACAAGACCTTCAATCTGTGCCCATTCGTTTTCCTCTTCCTTATTCGACGGGACCTGTAGATAGCTGGTCCTGATTTGCAATCCTACATTCGGTGTTGGAATCGTTTCCAATTCGACACCTCCGATGGGGCCTCTAGCATTATTGCTAGCCTTCTCCAAAGCTTTGGTCCAATCCTCGAAATCCTTGGCATTGCTTGCTTTCAAATGCCAGATTTCGGCACCAGAATCGATATTGATTTCTCTCCTCCTCTCATCTGCTGCAATCGCAGCTAAGCTCAATGGAATTGCTCCTCGGAGTGCTGATGAATTGCGACTATAGTAATAGGATAGTGTGCAGGTTGCGAAATCCAGAGAGAAAAATCTACGAGCATAACCCTGTCCCTTCTTTCTTCTTCTCTTTTGTAAAACACCCACATGGTAGCTTGAAAAGCCACCCTCACTATCATTTCTGCTAATCATAGAACCTCTACTGGCACCTCTACCCATTGACATACTTTGGAAACTTTCAACGGACTCCGAAGCTGCGGCTGAGAGATTTGGACTTGGTTTTCTGCTGTTTTGTGCATGCGAACCATCCAGACCCTGTAGCTTTTGTAGATTGCTCGAATGCGGAGGGGCATTAGATGGATACGTCAGAAGAACGAAAGTGGCAGTCTTCGATATTTGTTTCGAGAATGTGTTGTCGAACACCAATCCGTACATTCCCCCATGACCCACCGGTACCGCGAATGTACCCATGGATACCTTGTCTGCTTCGCATTTTCCACACCATTCAACTAATATGAAACCCTTTGCTTTTAACTGATCTTGCGCGGTGGAAGAATCATTCCTCGAATCGGTGGTAGCGGATAGTCTTCTCTGCGAACTGGAATCTGGATGGAGGGAATGGTCGGCATCGTCGAAATTGGCTTGTCGCGGGGTGGAGGCTACACTTGTTGATGATCCTGTTCCTGGATGTTTGACAATTCCAAAGTTTCTGTTATAGTCAATAATATAATCTAAAATTAGAAAATAGAGCTATCCCACATGGACTTTTTGTGCGGTTGAACACTCCATGAGATCGTATGTTTCTCCTCAACCTTGACCCATCGAACAATATACGACTGCATAAATCTGTTAGACAGTAGTACTATCCACATCATATATTACACACACCTTGCTATGGATTTCTAATTGCTCCATGCCAGCCATTGCGCTCTACTGTCTTGCCCTTCTTCTGTTTGATGGCTCATCCGAAAATTCCGAGAGATGGGGAAGTGGTTTAAAGTTGATTGAGAATTGGTTGTGGCGGGAAGGGGCACAACTAGAAAGGTCGAGTACTCCAGGAAATCAATGCAGATAAAGAATGTCAAGTCGAAGTGGAGAAGGGTTGAAATTGAGAATGAGGCTGGGATCTCCCTTCATAGATGTCCTTAACAGGTAATCAATCAGAGTTTCGTCTTTGATAATTCCACGTATTCGGTACGAAAGTTCATCCCTTTTGTTCGTATATTGGGTTTACTGTGCTGTGCTGTGCAGTGCAGTGCTTGCTGATGCTTGCTGGCGTTTACTTGTTTGATAACCTTCTTACGTAGGTAATCCCTGAAATAGCATTGAACCTGGTCTTGAAGGCTGGCTTAAGGCTAGGCTTTCGCTGTCAGCGGCTCAACGGTCCATGCACTTTTGTGAATTGATGGATTATTCGGCGGATGTTTGGGTGTTTGGGTACAAGATGGAGCGAATGAAAGGAGCCTTGGAAGTTATGATTGATTTGTGGCTGATTTATGATTTATGAAAATCAAAAAATAAGACAACAAAAAAATGGACATGTTCCAAGGTTATCCGCCTAGGTAGGCTCGGTAAGCTCGACAGGGAAACAATCTACATCCGAGTAGTCAAGTACCTGTCTAATACACAAAGTATACAATTCTCTAAAAGGCTACGTAAATCATCATCATGAAGAGTAAACTAAGACAGGGCTACACCCCATCCATCCCGTTCGTTACACGATCTCCAAAGCCGAGCTAGAGGCTAACAAATCTCTGAGGTGACATCCTCGATAGTCTCATCCCAGCCTTGTTGTTTGACACGGATTTAGCACCAATTCATGTGTCCCTATCGTAGTAATAAGATTACACTGTACAGTACAGTACATGCAGAATACCAACAAATACTGGGTAAATTATCGCCGAGCTTATTGAGTTGGTGAAACGACTCAGGTAAGCTCAAGGATTAGTAGTGCATAAGAAATCATTAATTCCAGGAGAGAAAGGTTGTATAATTAGCAGGATCGAGAAATTCAACTAACGACTAACACGTTCGAACGAGTTGTTCTGTTCTTTCCTAGAAGTACTATGTATGTAAATAGGTATTGGGTAGGTATAAATTAATTACTTCTTATAAACTTGGCTCGAATTTTGCCTAGTTTCTAGGCCAATAGATAGTGCTCCCGTCCATTTTTGACCCCTTTGAATGCTAAAGTTATGAAACCCCGAGAACTTTTGTTACATGTTGTAGAAAGATGTATCGTAGCTTGTCTATCAGAGTTATCCCTCAGCCCCCTTCAGCTCACTAACCTCCAAAAAATGCCCACCCTTCATCATCTTCGATTCATTTCCGCCGTGTGGCGCAGTTTGAATCCATTACACAATGCCTTCATATCAGGATATTGACTCTTCAATAATTCGAAGGCATTGGGAACGATCCGTACGGCCCATGAATTGACGCGCGCTTGCTGACCAGCTTTGAAGCACAGATGAAAATACCCAGGATGTCTCGTATCGAGACAGAAAGCATATACAGATCGCTTGGGATTGGCCTCCGTGTAGGTTGTCAACCAACGTTCTAGGAATCAAGTCAGTACATTGATCATTATCTGAATCGAAAGAAGTAATCTTACCCGTGTCGGTTCTGCTGCCCTTTTGGAATTTCTCATGCAGCATCATCTCTTCAACCTTTCTGGACATAGCCTTAACATGATCCACAATCAATTCGTCAAGATCACTGTAGTTGTATTTGTTGTTGATTCTCAATTGTCGACCAAGTGAGAACTCATTCTCCTTTTGTAACTCTAATACATCAAGATGCTGATATACGCCATCGGCGACTTTCCATGTAACTGCCAGATGGTCATTTCCCTTTGATGAAGGACGAATAACAGCATCTCCAGGGGCTTGTGATCCGAGATATTCCTCCGCTTGGGTGGCATTGAATGGTCTGAAGAGAGGGTGCTTGACAACTCTTTGAACGCGACCTGTGGCCTTGTCTTTTTCACGGAGCTCCTCTCTATCCTTTTGCTCTTGATGTATATCCCAGGTACTTATATCGCGGTCAATGCGTCTCCTGTATGGTCGCATTTGTGACTCGCGTAGCGATAATCTGGCAGCAAAATTTCGTCGATCAACGTCAAGCAACTTAGCTTGAGCAGTTTGGCCCACAGAAAATAGACGGTTCAAAGAGGCGTTGGGGTTATCTGAGCCATCGTCTTTCTCGACACGGCCTTCAATTCCAGAATCCAGCTTAGCGATGATGAAATCATCCTTTGCTACTCTAATGTTGACAGATACGATCATGCCTTCGCATAATGACTCATGAGTTTCTCCAGTTAACATGGTGAAAATTTCGTCATCAGACAACATGCCAAAGTTGCGGCGCAATTCTTCGTATGGCGCCAACAACTCAGCGCGAATAGTCTCGAGCGTTGCACGTTTGCGTTGATTGTAATTTTTCTCCAATTGATCGGCATACTCTTCAAGAATCAGGTCGTTCACCTTCTCCTGCTCATCATCCTTGATGAGCTTGCGGACAATGGCTCCTGGTCCTCCCTCGTCTACTTCTGCCTTGACATCTTCTTCATAAAGCTCGAGTGCATCAGCTGCCATCTTCCTACCGAGTTCGTAGTCCTCTGGATGCACACGGGTATTGTCAAGATAGTCAGAAGCTGGATTTGCGCTTTCATACTCCATGTATAGGAAACTGGCACAGTTGTTCCAAACTCTTGGACCTACAACTGGCAATTTGTTGTTGTCTGGATCACCGACAAGTTCTTCACGAGTATTCACCACTCCACCATTGGCATTGATAGATTTCAGGACAGCGGTAGCCTTTCGAGGGCCAAGACCACAGATAAAAGGTAAAAGATTTGCAGTATAAGCGTCATTAACTGCTTCGTTGATATTGACACCACAGAGATTGACCATATCCACCATTGCAGTCTCCAATTGTCTTCGAAGCTTATCCTCTGGCAACAACTGTTGAGATGGGTGAAAGGATAATGAGATAATATCCTTTCCAAGGGCTGCGTATTCCTTCATTGGGTTCTGGAGATATTTGGCCAAGCCAACACAATATCTAGCGAGTGGAGCAAATGCAGGGTGATCGACAGCGGCTCTTGGGCTGTCTTTGTAAAGTCGAGCAACTTCGTCATTCACGACGATAATGTCTAGAGGCTCACTTCGCTCACCGTCGCCATCTTCGTTATCAAACTCATTTCCTCGCAGAGAGTGTTCCTGCACCAATTCTTTGAGACTTGACACAAGCTTATGAGTCTCGACAGAGAAACCACTGACTCCAAGAACGTCGGGTTTCTTCCTACGCACCAAATCGACAAATGCCTCTCTAGCTCTCTGGTCTCTGGAAAGATTATCAAACTTTCCATGATCCAGAACCCGACCGTCCTCTTCGACGTAGGCCCAGCATACGGCATCACGATTGGGGTCACCATTACCATTAGATAGAGCAAGCACTCGAGGAATAGTACCCAGAACCATGCCTCTCGGCTTGTATGGCGCCTGGTCAAGCTTTCTCGAGTATTCTTCTCGACAGATTTTAAGGATAGAATCTTGGCACTCTGTACGCATGCTTTCTTTAACTCCTTTGGTGATAGTCCTTTCAAGCTTTGAAAATGCTATGTCGAGAACTTTCTGTCTTTCATCGTTCCACGCATCAGCGACCTCACTGTAGTTGTCTGACCTGAACTCTCCAAAGAGTTGTCTCCTGAAATCGCGTTCATTTTGGAGAGATACTCGAACCTCTAGTAATCCTTCTTCCTCGGCTTTCAACATCTTCAAAAACATCTCAGGCTTGCTTGCAATGTCCATGAAAGTCTGATTCCTGAGATATTTTAATTCGTAGTAAGGGTGTTGTTCATCAATCTTCTTGAGGCCTTTGTCGGTTCTAGCACAGCTGACGAGTCCTTGCATATAATGATGTTTTCTGAAATGCTGACGCATCTTCGGGCTCATGAAAAGTTCCTCGGCGAATAAGCTTCGTGCTGCTACCAAAACTCCGTCGCCTGTGGGGAAATCTTCTGGGCTAGCCAGAGTATCGGCGAGATCAATTGGGCTCAAAGGAGGATCTTCTGTGTATTTTTTGCGGCCTTCCATCAAAACGTTTCCAGCAACCTCGTCGGCCGTGATTCCATAAGCTCGCACGAGTTCATAAGCCCTACTTTTACGAACACGGTCGAATCTTGATGCTTTGTTGCCAGCACGCTTCTCTTTGACTTCACCGTTGGAATCTTGCAGAGACTTGATTTCCGAGGAATATTGAAAATACAGGTAATCCTGGATATCTTGAAGCTCTTCCATAGTTTGGGCGTCCGGTAACATTTGCTCAAAGGTTGCATCACTAATACCAACGGCCAACTTTAGATTCTCATAGGTCTTGTCTAGAACGTTACGCTTCTCGATCAGTGCCCTAAACTTCAAGTCAAGTTCCAAAATGCGCCAGAGGTCGTCTTGATTCAGTAGCTTGTCTGCGCTTACTTCGTATTCAGGCGCATCTGGGTTATCCGATCGCGTTTTGTTTTTTCTGGCATGGATGAGATAATCCTTTCGATGTTGAAATACATAAGGAACTTCGACTTCATCCACAACAAAGAACTCCAAGACTTTGCTAATAGCTTTGGTGAATGGAGCTTGCATATCTCCGTTGAAGTTCTTTTTTGGCCAAATGAGACTTGTGATCCATCGAGCTTCCTCTTTGAATTGTTCGTCGGTGATTTGTAAATGTTTATAAGGTTTTCGATCGAGCTGGAACCGTTCCGGTTCATCAGAGTACCGAATATAGTTATCCTCATCTGTAAGTAACTTCTCCGCGAGCTGCGAAGGTTCGAAGACATCCTTAAGTTCAAGGTTCTGGTCTCCAGCTTCCGCCGCCTCAGCCTCGTCCTCCAAAGCGAGAGCCCAATCGTAGTCCTCGCCATTCCCGAAGATAGCTTCCATATCATCTAAAGCATCCTTATCGAGACCTGATGCTTCCGCACCACCAACGTAACCCTTTTCTCTGGGACGGGCTACCTCTCTTTCTTCGGCAAGTCTGTCTCTTTCATCGTCCTCAAGCTCGTCTTCTTCGATGAAATCTGCGAATTCATCAATGCGATGATCTGGGCGTGCGAAGGATCGCTCATAATCGTGAGGCGCATCTTGTTCCTCATCATCAGAGAAGATTTGGTCTAGGCCTCGCTCTCGGTCCTGGTCGTTGTCTTCTCGGTGGCCACGCTTAAGACGCTTAAACTTTGGCTGCATCAAAATTAGCTTAGTAGGTAGATGTATATGAATATAACAAACCTGTTGTGTTGTCTTTCTCTCCCATTCTGGATTTGCTTCTCCGATGAGATCCAAATCTTCGTCATCTAAACCCTCTTCTTCACGCTGCTCTCTGCGACGCTTCTTTTCTCTGCGGCGACGTCTACTTCTCGCATCATCGTCGTCCTCTTCATCTTCATCTACGATGAAACCTTCTCGAATCTAGTAATGTGTCAGTAATAATGCGCAAATGGTGATTTGGAAAGAGAGCTATGTACTGCACGAGCTGCCTCCTCATCGTCATCATCTTCTTCTTCACTTGAATCATCTTCCAAGCCTCCGTTTCGTCTTTGAGGTTCCGCAGATCGAGCTTCACCAGTTTCCTCGTCGAATTCCTCATCATTCTCCTCTTCATCAACCTCAACGTCACCGTCAATCAGATCGCGCATACTCATGATCGCGGTGTTCTTTGCTGGGTTTTTGAGTAATTGTTAAGGAAAATGTTGAAGGCCAGAAGATCACAATTGCTGCATACAAGGCGATTGCGATGATTTCATGTAAGGAAATTGTAGTTGAAAGCTGAAAATACCCTGAAAGAACCGCCTTTTGACAACTTTTTGGCAGCCTTTTAGTTCTCGCGACTGGGAGTTTATTAATTGTGGCTGGTGATCAACAGCCTCATATGTGAGGCTTAAACGCCGCATCTTTCCATCCTCGGACTGGTTCTAGCCACAGTGCTCCATAAGCCACACTGGATGTGAATGGCCAGATCCGCGCGATAAGTATCAGAGCAGAGCGTTTGAACTTTGGTTGATGGCCATAAGCTTTTGGGAAAATAGATATTAGCATCAGGATTGGTATACCTAGGTACGGGCGTCTGGAGGAAAGGTTGTTATTGCAATTACAGAATCTCAATCATCTCCTCAAGAAGTAGTGAGTGAGCTCTAGCTAAGAGGTAAAGTCGCTCCTCTCTCCCAATCCAGGCATACAGTCAATATCACAAATCCTTGCTGTACATGTACATATGTTCGATGCATCTCTAACCCAAACCAAACGCTGCCGACCGAGTATCTACGTACAAGAAGGAGCAGAGGAAACGAACTATCGGATGGCTTCAGGTGCAGAAAGATAGCCAGCAGTACCAGGTTTCCAATAGAACTAAAACATTTTCTTGACGAAGGACGAAGAAGGTACACATTACTCATTACCACCTACGCAAATACAACCATTTGTTTGGTTTGGCCAATAGATCTCCATTTACATGACACAACAATAGCTGCTATCTCCCAGGTATATCTCCCACTGACTTGTATGAAATAAACGATCAGTGGGGTCGTATAGTGCTCTGTATACACACACAGCACAGAGCGCTTCATGCTTCACATCTCCTGGTCTCCAACATTGGCCCCCAAAGCTGTCTTCACATTCTCATTCGTCCAAATGATAAACGCGCCTGCCAGACGATGCCCAATGCAAAATTCTCTGTTAGAAACTTAAATTGATGAGACAAGCACGAACGAATGGCTTCAACAGGTACGAAGGCACACACATATAGCATGGGCAATAATCTGGTCAATATTGTATGAGAGACCTACCTGGCCAGATAGTGCGTATTGGAACGGCCTATTAGATGAAATATCAACCCCTCTCTTGGAGTATTTGCCCGATAAGGGGTAAAGACATTTTCCACTGATTTATTGACACCACCTGGGTACTTTTTCATTGTTCCATTTTCTAGACAATATTTCCCGATTGAATTTCTCTTCAACCGCGCCTCCACGTTCTTATTGCAGTACATACATAGTAGCTGCCATAGCGCCAAACCCAAACGACTGTCCCGCTTTCACTTTGTCCCTCCACCAAATCCCATAATCCTCGACGACAAGTGAACCATTTACTTTATTCGATCTCCTGGTTATTTCGTCTACTCTGAATAATCATCCATAATAGGGGCTGAAGTTATATCTACCAAACACCCATTCACTCACTCATTATCATTGCCTTCGATTTCTTGCTCAGACGCTCGTGCTAAAGCACCTTTTCCAAGCGCCGACTGGGAAAATCGACCCCATAACTTTGCGCGATTCTGAAAATTCATTTCATCTCGACATCAGTCAATACTTTTAGCTTCTAGGCCATCAATAGAAAATGTCGGACGGTATTGGTTCGGTGCGCACATTGAAGAGGAAGAATGTGAAAGGTCTAGCATTGAATGCACCCCCACCTCGTGCTGCGGCACCATCCGAGAGCGATATACAGATTCCTGGTGGAATTAGCAGTGAAAGCAGTAGACAGACCGCACAATTAGAGATTGGAATCGAATACAAGTTGGATTTGAAGAGAGAAGATTTAGAAGTTCTGAAAGATCTCGGCCATGGAAATGGAGGAACTGTCAGCAAAGTCAGACATATGGCTACAGGCACGGTCATGGCAAGAAAGGTATGCTGGCACAAACTCTCGAGGACTCAAACTGTAAACAATCGCTTATGCAAACACAGGTTATACATGTCGAAGCCAAAAAGGAAATGCGTCGTCGAATCGTTCGAGAACTACAAATTATGTACGACTGCAATTCGGAATACATCGTCAACTTTTATGGTGCATTTTTGAGCGATAACAACGATGTCATCATGTGTATGGAGTATATGGATGCTGGGTATGATTGCTAGGAGAAAAGTTCTTGATCAGAATGCTGAAGCTAACTTCTTGTCAGATCTTTAGATAGGATCTCGACACATTTCGGTCCTGTTCGAGTTGATGTACTAGGAAAGATCGCTGAAGCTACCCTCGGAGGTCTCACGTATCTTTACATCAAACATCACATCATGCATCGAGATATCAAGCCATCTAATATTCTGGTGAATTCGAAGGGTCAGATTAAGCTGTGTGATTTCGGTGTTTCAGGAGAGTTGGTCAATTCAGTGGCAGACACCTTCGTTGGAACATCTACATATATGGCACCAGAGAGAATTCAAGGACAAAAATACACTGTAAAGTCAGATGTGTGGAGTTTTGGTCTCGCCATCATGGAGCTCGCAATTGGAAAGTTTCCTTTTGATGCTAGTGAGCACTTATCTGACGGAGATGGGGCACCATCGGGTATTCTTGACCTTCTTCAGCAAATTGTTTATGAGCCTGCGCCAAGGCTACCCAAGAGCGAAGCTTTCCCTCAAATTCTTGAAGATATGATCCAGAAATGCATGTCTAAGACTCCAGAAGAGAGGCCTACCCCTCAAGAGCTTTATGTGAGTTGCAATTTCCAGAATCAACGTTGAGGTTTTATATGCTAACAATTTTATAGGAGCGTGAACCTTTCGTCCAAGCTGCCAAGCGAACCCCCGTGGATCTTCGTGAGTGGGCCGTCAGTATGTTAGAAAGAGACAATCGCAAGTCACATCTTGCACCTCAATTATCGCCAGCCAGTAGGGATGTCCTACGCGGCGATGATTCACCTAATGCTTCGCAAACGCCTACATCAGGAGATATTCCCATCAAGAATGCCGATCCACGTTCCTCGGTAACTTCTCCGCAATACAACGAAAACCATAACCCAAGATCTCGCTCTCCTACCAAGAATGGTAGTATTTCGGGTCGAGGAGGTGCAGCTTTCCATCCTGGTCTACCTATAAGAGGCAGTACCACCAACTCGATACCAAAACTTGCAGCACTGAATGCACCTGACCCACATGAGGGCAATGGCCCATCTAGCGCAAATACACCCAATTTTACCACCACAACCCTTCCAATGCGTCCAGCTCCAGCAGGTCCCTTACCACCACCACCCAGAAAACATTCCGAAGATAACAGCCATAAAGAAAGTCGACGTCAGGCAACGTTTGGTAATGGCCTATATGGCTCAGGCTATGCAGCTCAGGGCTCATAATTCTAGTCTCGTCATAATGCATTGATATATTTTCACAATTTTCTCATATCATTATGGACCAAAAAATATCTTTTCGGAGTGTCGTATTTCTCAAATCTGCAGCAAATTGATATAACAAGGTTCTGGCCGGATCCAGCTAGCAGATACGTCACCAAATCAGACATATGTCTTGTCTATGGGCGTGGAAAATCTTCTCTGTAGCAAGTAAGGATTTGTCAATGTAGTGTAAGTAGCTTGCTTTGTCTTCCGCGTGTTTAAATGGTGGGAGGGGG
>PHWZ01000574.1:0-20458 GCA_004379285.1 Botryotinia calthae
GTAGTAAGCGGGCTTAGATCCCCAATGTTCGTTTGCACTTCCCCAAATTGTTTATTCCTATTTATTGTAAAATAAAAAGTAATTCACTAGGCCCCTAAGGCCTAGTCGTCCTATATAGTCTTAGACTGAAGGTGGACGTAAATTCAATCAATCAATCAATCAATCAATCAATCAATCATTTGCCCCCATCATTTTTCTTCCAACCCTTTTATAAAATTATTCGAGTTTGTTGAGCAGCAGAGAGGTGAAAAAAGAGTCTATCGTGGATTGCAATGAATGAATGGAGATAGCTTCGTTCATGAGGTTAGACGAGTGAAGAAATTGGGTAGGAAGTTGACGAAATTAGGAGGATACCTGTGTGTGATGAGTTAACAAAATGTATATGTAATAAGAAAGAGTGGCATATTTCAAAGAGGAACGTCGAAAGTGGGAGGGGAAATAGATAGGCAGATGACTGTGAACCGAGGAATGGAGCTCATGATCAAAGATCGCAAAGTCGCAATTAGAACCCTCGAGAAACATGCACAGTTGTGGATGAGAAGCTGAATGGTGAATGCAAGATGGGCATTTGTAG
This sequence comes from Botryotinia calthae, assembly GCA_004379285.1. Classification (NCBI taxonomy): domain Eukaryota; kingdom Fungi; phylum Ascomycota; class Leotiomycetes; order Helotiales; family Sclerotiniaceae; genus Botryotinia; species Botryotinia calthae. Next base: position 575 of record PHWZ01000574.1, read on the forward strand.
CCGGAAATGATGGAGAGAAGAAAGAAAGTAAAAAATTCGAGGAGGCAGAGCTCATGCGTTGGTGAAAATATCGTAGCATTTCGCCAAATGCTGTCAACTTTGAGTATGAGACGATACGCTACATATATATTCCAGTATCTGTTTTGAGGAGCTTTTCGCTGCGACATCTGTCCAAGTACTCCCCCCCCTTCCTCAGATTATAATACACGAACAAGAAAAGAAGCTGAAGGGGTCCATAAATTGCTTGCAGCTGTTCGCAGAGTCTCTCATTGTGAATTGAGATCAGGAATTGTAGCGAGCGCGCGAAAATTCACTCTTGAAACTTTCATTCTAGATATCGACAAGAGAATGAATGTGCACTGCTCCTCCTTTTTAGATTGTTTCTATGCAAATTCTATTGAATTTTGTCTTTTGGCTCTTGTGGTGGTGGCTAGATATCGATTATCTATGCTCGCATGGTCCTCCTCGTGCCATTCTCCTTTTATGTTTAGCGATATTAACTTGAAATGTCGGTTCTACTGTAGGTGGTGTAGAGATTCGGCAATGGATACTGGTTATGGAATGAGACTTCGTATGGAGGGTTGCTGCTCTTATGAAATTAGCATTTTGGATAGTAAACGAGAAAGGAGTAGTCGTCTGTGCGAGTGTGCGATCAATACATGAGACCGCAGAAAGATGCTGGACCAAATGAGTTCCATTCCATCCACAGGCTATATTGGGGAGTTTAGCCTGAAAGAATGAAAGTGTAAGCCTGGCATAGAACTTTGCTGCTGATATGAGACGAAACTTACTGATGTAGAGTTCTTGAAAGTGGTCCAGTTTAGGGTAGAAAGAGATGAGTGCTGCCAAACGGTCGAGACTAGAGGCAATCAAAGCATCAAATGTGCGCCAGGGGCGCATGCAAATAGTTCTGGATGTCTAGATTGGCATAGGGAAGAGATACTTATATAGTTAGATGGAGTTAGATGGAGTTAATACTCAGTCTGGGAATGAATAATGCTAGTGCTGTGTGTACTTCTCCCTATGAGATTCGGATGTAACCACCGTGTTGATGATAAATATGAATCATAGAAGTTTCCTCATCTTATCAGTATCTTGTTGGAGTATTGAGAAAAGACATGATAATTGTTTTTAATTTCGAATGTAAGTGTCGACAGTCTATAAGATATTAAGTAGGTATGGGTGGGAATTGTCGTGTGATTAAGGAAGGAACCCATTCTCGTTAGAACCATGTTCGACCAATTATGCTCCTGCTGTCCAGACCAGTCTGAAAGCCCACCAGGCCAATGCATATTTCGTGAAAGTAAATTCATGAATTCAGAAATTAGCCATACCGTACTTCGAGCGATTTTCAGAATGTAAAAACATACCGTGTGCTTTTCATCATGTCATAAATTCAGGGGTGCAATTCTCGCAAAATTATCACAAGAGAACCATGGGAGCTGCGTGCGAGTAGGAACCCATCATTAGTGGTACTGTCGGATACCCAGATTACAGTTCTCCCCCTCTAGTCAGAAACTTAGACTTATGCCTAGATATAGTGATCAAAATTAAGTTACAGGCTTTAGAGACGCTCACAATCGTCGCAATAACCTTATGTCTAGATGACAGAAATCATCCATTTTCACTTCGGATAATATGCTTCTTCTGAACTCTTAAACAGCTTCCATTTAATTTTGGGGTTAAAAAATCTCAAGAGGAAAAGACTATTTAGTACGAGATAGAATTAAATTGACTATAACATTTTATAACATTTTCTAAAATACGGCTTGTTCTCTCAAAAAGATCATATAGCCTTGATTCTGCGATTAGTTTATCATGAATTTAAACACGCACGAGTTTCAAAAGAGCCATCATTATAATAATTAGGACCGTATAATTTGATTTTAAAGCCAGCCAAAGCGTTTCATTCACTACCATACATAACTAATAACTACTTTCTAAGAGAAATAAACGACAGAGGAGAAGCAATAGACATTAAGTTGTATAATAGAGGCCAGCTCGTTAGGTTTGCTTTTCCATCCACTACCCATTTGAGAATAATGGGTAGTATCTTACCCTTCTTTGCTGGCAAATAAACATTCCACTTCTCGCAATGCCATCTCTATAAGTTATACAATATACATCCATATTTTCCACTACACCAAAAGAAAAGCCCAGAAAAATACAGAAGAATGACGAATAAAAGAAACAAGAAAAGCAAAAATACGACAATAAGATACACATCCAACTATCCAACCATAAATCTAATATCCTAATCAAATTCTGCATATCAATACAGATAGGTTGTTGACCTGAAGCCGGCTGTCGAATTATCAATGCCTAGAAGAGGTAGATCGAAAAGTTGATGATAATTTGTCGCTCTGAGGTAGATGGTACGAATGTCGCTAATTTGCATAATCGATATCGTACGTTGCTATGCTGTGCGGCAACAAACTGTAAAGCTAGCGTGTGTAAAAGCAAGGAGAGTGCAATTTGCGTTGTTTGAATGATGGTTTGGCTGGCTGGCTGCGGCTGTTGAGTCGAAAGATCAAATATTTGAGGGAAAAAGGGAAAAATTTAATGGCGTGAATGGAACACCTCGTCGCATGACTGGCCTTAGTCTGAGAGGAGGTGCAATGTATGGAACACCTCTTTGTGGCATGACAGGCCTGAATTTGAGAGGAGGTGCAGTGTACCCTGTCTTTTGATCCCATAGATCCAAAGTGTCATATCCGCTTTCTATCCACAATCTCAACTCATGCAAGAATATCTCTGCATGGTTCCTTCTGCGAAAAATGCATGCCATTTCTCTTTTGAGATCATTAACATTCTCACGAAGATGATATATCTTTAGAACGTCTACAATATAGTAGGGGATCTCGTTACAGATTTCCTCCACTCGCGTGGCATTGCCCAGAGAAAAAGGCAAAAATGCCTTCTGAAACTCGCGGATTGTAAAATCACGGACTCGACGTTGCAAGATGTCGCTACCGGTGATATCTTGAGGAGTGAACTTGTGAAACTCGCCACCGATAGGGTGAGATAGGAGTCGATAGGCGTATACCTTTGTGCGTTCAACATTCCGGCCCATGAAATACACATACGAAGTGCGATCCTGTTGGAAAGTTGAAGGACTTGGTGGAGCCTGGGCCACCATCTTGGTCACACCAAAATGAAGGAAGCGATTGAAAATCGTGAAATTTGCCCTACAAACGGGACATGTGTTTCTATTGTTATCCTTCCATTGATTTAAACAACAATAGTGAAAGTCTCGATGACCACAAGATGGGATTGAGGCAGTCGAGCAAATAATTATCTCGCATGTTATGCAGTCTTCATTCTCATGAGGGATGGTATTAAGTGGAGATAGACAGATCACACATTCTCTATCCATCTCGCTGGAGGCTCCGGCCGATACCATATCGAGTTGTAAAGAGATTTTTGAATCGAAAGAATTTGAATCCACGCTTCTGTGGGCGTGAAACTTGATCAAAGAAAAGTAAAAGAACTGGGCGGGGAAGGTGAGTAAATATCCATAGCTTTTTAGTGTGTTATTCAAAACGTGATCTACCAGTAAGTATCTCTTGGTAACAGTTGGCCACAGGTTCATCAAGCGAGACCTAATTTCTTGTCTACGGAAGAGAGCTGAAGTCCACGAAGCATTTTATCTCGATTTATTGCCCAAATAATTCCTACAAGGGCAGGATTAATCGCATTGAAATTAAGTTGGCAGTGGATACACGAGTCAGGGATACTTGGGGCTCCTTCCAGTATCTCTAGACCATTTTTAAGTGCAATATGAGTTCAAATCATGAAATTAGGACGGGGAACATGACTAAAATTCTACGGTAGCAAGTAGTAAACTGAGGGACTAACACGTGATTAATTGGGAGCATTGTTTGAAGAACCAATTGTCTCAATGAACGAATTGAAAGATATGTGTAAAAGAACGTGTAGAGATTCTTGCACTGAATAGGCCTCTTCTAGTATTTCTCTTGGCCGTTCTTGGTTTTAGCCATTCCTGAAAGGGTTGACATGTACTCACTGTAATTTGGCACACCCACTAAGATAAAAAATCAAGCAGTTAGCTCTACAGCAGGCTTCTTTTAAACTTTTAAAGAGCTCTATACAAATAGTTGCCATACATTCTAGAATCAATGAACTCCTTAGCCTCACTTGAACTTCTACGGTAACATAGTTATGTTTAGTTATGCACAAAATCAAATAGCAGATAATTGTAGTCATTTTGCGGATTGAAAGTGTGGCAATCCCATTAAATATATTCACTTAAGTCTTGAGAGGTACCCCTGGTTGAGTACATCTTAATGATGATCATAAATCAAGATCTAATGAGGAAGATACCGTGTCAAGTCCATTGTCGCAAACTGATCATGCTTGGATTCTATCGACATTTTCGATAGGGATCACGTTTCTTTACTGGAATACTTGTTGACCCATTTTTAGACCCACTTATACACTTATGTACAATTAAGGGGGTCAAAGTCCGCTTAGGTAGGGATGAAGTAGAACATGGCAAAATCGTGTGGCACCAGCCCTAGATAGATCATCCCATGTACCCGGAGCTAGGCCAATATAGAGGAAATTTATATTATTGATACCTTCATTCTTATTACATGACTTGTGATACATAAATAGAAATATTACCATCTTAAATCCTTTGACGGGAACATCTATCAATATTGTTACTTCTACATATTACACATGGAATATTTTTGAGTTACTGCGACGATGCCCTCAAATGAAAGAATACTGAGAAAAAGTGCTTCCGCGCCGGATGTTCCCGCAGCACCAAGTCTAAGTAATACTATAGAAAGTGTTTCCACCATTTGATCGGCGGAATAGACGTAGACTACCAGCATCACATGGTATTTATAAGTGCTTTGTTTATTTATCGTTAGATTCGGCCCATGGCAAATCAAGGTTTGCCATGAAGAGTCAAACAATAGGATCTTATACACTCAGGCACTTAATCCATTTCCACCAGCTTCGACTTCTTTGTAAATCAGTCTACCCGCTTTGGGTAAAAAAGCTGGGATTCTAGTATCGATATAGACAAGATTCCCATGTTTTCAGGATAGAGTTAGAGTTAGTGTCATTCTTAGTGCAATCATCGTTTTTTCCAAAGCAAGAAAACTTCAGAATAGAAGAAGAAGGAGCTAGTACCAATAGGGTACATAAGCTCTAATGTAATCGAGATCCATGCCCAACAGAGGCATGACGGCTTAGTGGTATAGCTTTCCATCATTATTTTATATACTATTTCTATGGACTACTGCCACAGTGCCACTGCCGAAATCGTAATCAAGACTCTAAACCCCAAAAGAACCTTGGCCATTGTATCTGAATTACTACTACTATTATCTGGGGACGTCTGACAGAATCCTTGATAGATATTACGTGCTAGAAATTCGCAATCGATCCCTAGCCGCCATGCAGACCATTCATCTCTAAGTCACTGAAGTTTTACGTGATGCAGTCCACCCGAATTGCTCTCAACCCGTGATGGACTGATAATAGCAAATAGTATTCAGATAGCTACTTTATCAGTCCTTCAATCATGTGAACAGTTCTCTTGTATGTTTCGCATATGTAAATAGAAATTTAAGTCAACATTCTCACGATAGATATTCATTTTGATAACAGAAAAATCCGAGGTTTCTACACGACACCACCTACCTATCTAGGTAGGGGAATTTGCACCATATTTTCCTTCGCCCCGAAGAAAAAGTGTCAATAGAACCTAGAATTATCCAAGATGGAAACCCGGTTTCGTCATTTCTTCTAACTCCCTTAAGCGGGATAGGCATAGATTGCACTTCATGTCCATACTTCTTCTGTAGGGTATAAACCTCTTTTTCTTTTTAATTTGAGACAGTTCATCATCGATTGAAGTAATTTTGTGCGAAGAGGAGTATTAGGGGACATAACATTAAGTCCTTAACACGTAAAAGCTGGGTTAGTACACATGAGGCGCAGAACCGGAGAAGTAAGAGCTTGTCGACGGAATTCATGGTCACGATTCACAAAAAATATATTGAAATGCGCGATTATGAGGATATCTGTCTATCTTCTACACTCTACCTAATGGATTTAATCATCAGCTACATGCGACAATCAAGAATCTTCTCCCTATAAACTCCAACCAGAAAATTGAAAGCTCTACTGGCATTAGAATACTAACTATATCTTCTCTTGTTTTGAATGAAAAGAAGAAAATTGGCCGAAGGCTAAGCAACTTTTTGTTTCATGTTTCAATGTGTTTTGTCTTGAGGAAGCTCTCGTCACAATCTGTAAAATTGATGTTTCGAGTATGTGGCTTTTCAATCCATTTCTTACACGATCAACTTCCGTCTTCATCAATAGCTAGCATGATTTAGAAAAGATCTTCAGTTTTTGGACTAGATAAACTACAGAAGCACAACTGAAGAAACACAAATCTACATACGATTCCAGCATACAAAACCAACGCTATGCCTCATGATTCCAAGAGTATTATCCCCCAGATTACAACAAGAGCTTTACCTCCAAAAAAACAATGCGAAATAACTTTTAATAATTACTGGCTGTACAAAGTCGAAACCCTTCATCGCTCAACCTCTCTGATGATGAGCTCCAGAGCCTATAAACATCGACGGGCTGTAAGTCTTTGGGCCTAGCTTTTGTGCTCTTTCAATTTATTTGAAGTCCTTGGCCAAACCAGACTCTTTTTTACAGTCTTGTAATATAAATCCACCAGAATATAAAGTGGCAAAGAAATTTATGCCATCATAATAATATAGTGTGCCATTTTTGACCCAAAACTCCTTTGTATGATATAATGTGTTGTTATCTTATGAAAGCACGAAAAGTTAGCTTACATGTAACAAAATTAAAATTCCAAGATCAATGATTCGGTACTTACTCCAAAACCTTTCTGCTGAATCTGCACAGCCCCATTTATCATCTGATGTCCTGCTCTTTCTTCCAGTCGAGTCCCTTGGAAGATTTCTTGGAAGACTGTCTCACGGATTGAGAAATTCTATTAATTCTACGAGAAAGCTTTTTGCGAAGACCGACTTTCTTAGGCGATGCATCGGTAATATTATGAGTCTTGCAATCCTCCACATTGTCAGCTGCGACTAATGTAGCAGTCGACTGCTCTACATCAGCCAGCATCGCTTGAAGATTGGGCTCTTCATGTTGAACAGAACGCAACCGGGAAAGAGAAGATCTAGCTCGTAGCTTCCAGAATCTCATCCGAGAGATAAAGCTGCGATATTTTTTGTTTTGGAGAAGTTCTAAAACAGCTACATCTTGCGTGACGGTGCATCTTGTGTTACAGCTGCCAAGGATCAGGTCATTCTGCAAAGAGGCAGAAGAAATGACCGATCTAGGCACATGTTCCAAATGCGCAACGGAAGAAAGTGTAGTTTGCTGTGTCAGGTTCTGATCAACTGAATGCGCAGCAGGCTCTGCCGCGGTTGCGGGGAGAATAGCACTAATAGGCTGTGCATTATTGGAGCTCCAAATGCTTTGAAAACTCTGCCCCGTGTAAGCGAAATTTTGTCCTGATGATCGTGTAAGACTAGGTCTAGAGGGTCTTGATGGTGGAGGTGCTACAATGTTGTAGTCATATTGCTCCTCTTCAGGATACGTCACGGCGAGATCCCATTCTCCCAAAGTCTGACAGAAGCTTGTCAAGAACGCACGGGCCGTATGCAAGAACAAATTGGTATATGTACCCAAAATACCTTTCACTATGTGTACCGCATAGTCTTTCCTCTTCTTCTGTTCCTCAGTATTGTTCTCCATCTGTAGCGTAGTTATTACAACGTTTTCAAATAAATCCCTGTGATCAGGCACAATTGTGATCTGTTTTAATGCTCGAATCTCGCGTTGTATCCAAGCACGCATGCGGGCTCTAGCATTAGGATCATATCTAAAAATTTGCTTGCAGATTTCGATGGAGTCAAGGGCTCGCCCTGAGCGACCGGAATCACAGTATAACTCTGTTTCGTAAACTAATCGCCGAACGGCGATAAGATCCACACGAGAGGAAGGATTGTTCCCAGATTGACCGTCTTGGACTGAGGATTGATGCATCCGTTGATATATCCCCCGATTCTTGATACATAACTTGACGTATATAAGCTCGAGTGGCTTATCAACAAAGCGACCTTCGAAGGGAGTCATGCGACGAAGCTTCATAGTGTCTGTCTTGCATTGAGGGCACCTGGGATCTTCATAAAATTTCTCTTTTATACAACCAAGATGAAAAATGCAATTGCATGGGTGCAATACGACAAATTTTTGAGCTCTATGAATGTTCCAATGACATTCCTGACATTCTGTGTCTTTATTCGAGCTTTCCTCATCTGTCGGCACATCGTCCTCGGCTGTAACGAAAGGACTTCCTTCGTTGGAAGAAGTTTCTTCGTTATCGGAAGTCTGTTCAATAAAGAAAAACTCATGTTTATGATTTTTTAAGTTGGCTTGGATGACACTTTCATGATCTACCCTCAGCAATGAGGTACGAGGTACGGCTCCATTGTTATTGGTGGAGGGGTGGTTCATTGTGAGCGGTCTGTGGGTTGTCGTTGAACCTTCTAAGAAATTATTAGCATCATGCGCGATCAATCTCTGAATGTTCTACTTACAGATTTTCGTTCTTTCGATTGGTCTTTGGTAGTTGAGTACAAGCAGAATGCTGAAGTTGAGGTAGAGAAATCAGTGGCACGAATGAGAGGGAAACAAACAGTGGGTGTGGATGATAATGATATGAAGATATTTCAATTGGGGATTGAAGAAGAATAGAATGATAGATTTGGATAGCGATTGATGTTAAGGAGTTTGGATTTTTGTCAGGAGTATACTAAATCAAGAGCTCCGGATAGATGTCGGTTCTTGTAGGCGAGCTAAGCTATTGGTTTGTCGGATATCCCTCACAAACTTCAAAGAAATGTTATCGAATTGTGCGGATGTTGTGCTAGATTTGGAAGAAGGCTGGATTTAATGGAACGAATACATTGAGATATAAAAATGTGCTAGTTTGTCCCAGAAATTTGGGGGTCCACTTGACATGAGCGGAACTGGAGCTTTCTTTCTCGGGACGATGGAAACGATCTCCTGATCCTACCCACTATAAGAGCGATGGGATCCGTATCTGGAAATTGGGTACATACATGTTTATGAAGGATATCTGAAAAGGGAGCTGGACTGAAAAGTTGATAGTGCTTAATGAAGTAAGTCTGATTGTTTCTAGGAGAATGGTCTCTTTCAATACTAACTTAGTCTCCATTTTTCAATTATATTTTTTTCCTGTAATAGTAAATCCTTACTAAACTAGATAAACTAGAACATTCAATATATATATTGGTTTCAAGACAATCGCTAGGTGGAAAAGAATTCAATCTAGGTGTAAAATAATAATCTATTTAATTAGTGTATATTTTACTTACCTATGGAATAAACCTTCAATCACTAAGTGACATTAAACGGCAAGGATCAATATTATTTCAATGTATCCCTCCCGCCTTTTGAGCGGAGATAAATAACAGGGGTATTAGATACCACATAGAATAGCTCGCCCCCCATATGGATAGGGGACAGATTATTGCTATCCCGATTGGCCTATACACAAGTAAACAAAAATTGAGTGGATATCAACATTGAAGTCGAATTGAGGAAAATGACCGTGCACATAAGCGGCTGTTCGGTTATGCAGGGGAAACGACGTCTAATTCATATCGTAATCGTCGAATAACATTACAAACAAATATGATTTGTTTTATCAAGCTAAGGGTGTATTAATATAATGATGGATATATTTACTGCTGGGGTAATGCTTGGAATGCTTGTAATCGGACGCTAGCTATTGTTCAATCAGCTTCTGCATCGACAAAAGTTGGCAAGTTGACCCGAATAGCGTTTTCTATCAATAGCGGGATCCACTGCCAAGTGTCAGATCTGCGCCCTATTATCATTCCTGCAAGAAGATTTGCTAACCAGAGCTTCGGGAATAGGCGATCATCGGTAATTACCCAAGCTTAAGTTAGATTCTAGATAAGTGTGAAATTTTCCAGCGTAACGATTCGCTGTTCATATATAATCAAGTCATAGATTATCAAATTTGAGTAAATCGTCATGACTTCCCTTAGCTTGCGAACTATCATAAAAATAAGGTTCCCCCTCGCCATATATATATCGTTCCCAAACCACTCTTAAGAAAATTCCCAAATCAAATTTCATCGATTTTCTTGCTGAGACACAAATGCCCCAGAAGATAATTCTATGGCGCATTTTTTGTCCTCAATTCAAACATCACACTCTTCGATTTATTTTTAACGTTAACCTGCTCCTTCGATTACTGGGAATCAATTCCATTTATTTTTAAGGTGTGCCTGTGGGTCTGGGCATGAATAATCTACCAATAACCGATCTTCAGAATGCATTCTCAAAAGCGGCGAAGACTAGATCGACATGGGATTAGAACTGTCTATACTGAGTGCTATCCTTGGTATAGTTAGTCCCGTACTCATGAACGAATCCGGGAGAGATCAATCACATCATGTTCTAATCAGGCCAAAGAGGTAGGCTTCTAAAAGCCAGAAAGTCAAAAACCGGGTTTTTCTTGTGACGGGGTAAGGCGAAAAGATATAAAGGATTGCCAATAGACTCTCCACTAACTTCAACAAAGGCTATTCATCGTAACTAGTAATGTTTTGCTATTCAATCTCGGGGATAAACCGGGTACTTGCATTCTTCTAGCTCTCAATTGACAGAGAATTGGTAGCATTTTGTGTTTTGAATACTGCGAAAATAAATCACAAGATGGTATGTATCAAGCTTAACCATTCGCGACCGTTGCCGTGTTTTTGCATGCGAAGCTGTAAGATGCAAAATTCAACATTGATATAAGAACAGTCAAAGATGAACGAAGAATTAGGTGTAATGATCAGAAACGATTCGCCATCAATTTCATCTTCCTCTTCGAAAACGAACGTGAACCACCTGCCCATATATCTCCGGTCAAGACAGGTCTCGCCAAAGGACTGTTGCCTTGCGATTTCAAGGGATAAACCTGACTTGTACATCCAAAGATAATGAAATGCCAATGCCCCAAGTATCACTCTTTGAAAACATGATCTACTTGTGCAGCCATAAAGTAAGAAAGTTCGAAATTAGGTGCACGAGCTACAAGATTGTAAATTATCAAAAGCGTTTCTTGACAGTTTTCTGAGCGGCAAAGTCGCATGCTCTCTAGCAGCCTGAGTGTAAGAGGATAGCTTTTGTTTGCGGTGGATCTCCTTAATTTCTTGCCAAGAAATTCTTGGACGCGCGGTCAGTTGATTTCGATTGATACGAAATACCAAATAGAAAGAGTCTAGTAGCAGAGTTTGTTAGCTCTTTCAAAGATCGTCTGAATTATTTTCTATCTGCTCAATTTTAGATCATGATCATACGGGGAGCCTGTGGTACAACTAGGTACAGAGATCAAATGCTGTGGAAAACAAATTTTGAAATGAAGAGACGCAATCAGGACGTCACTCCATGCATTTTCAAAATCTTGGGTATGAAGGCTATGGTGTATTTATTAGGACTCAGAATTCTTTACTGCGATTATTGAAAGTTGCTACAGCTTAAAATGCCTCTTAAATTCACAACCGTGAGATGAATATATATTCTATGTCTACTACACAGACGTAAGTGACTATTGCTCCAAGTAATTTCGAATTTACAATTATTACAACAAATACTTCATCAAACCCATCTACGAATCATAATTATCACAAATGCTACCCAGCTCATATAATAACAAGCCTTATCTTGCAAATTATTGGAAAGTTTAAAGGTATGAAGGGTGACATATCATTAAAAGTGTTTGCTTACCGGTGAACAAGTTAGTAAAGAGTTATACCTCCCAAACCCCAATTTGACGGAAACGAAAGAAGATCGAGGGTACATGATAAATTTGAAGGTAAGTGACAGCAAGAATTGACGTAGTAAATGAGAAAATATGAATTACGGATGAAATGTAAGTTAGTTAAAGGGCCTATGATGGATCTCCCCAATCGAGTCTTGCAAGGACCATTCGTTAGATAGATTGCGTCATTTCCAAAAAATATGCAATACAGTTCGTGTTCTGCTGAATCTTCTGTGTTTGGGCTGCCAATTGATAGAATGATAAGTTACTAGCGTGGAATTGTGATCATCTATAGTATTTTGAGAGCGGTTCGAAAGAAAAATTGGGAGAAGAAAGGAAACATCCGAAGAGGCCGGATCTCATTTGCCGATTGGATATAAGGGTTGAGAGGGTGTATGGAGGGATGTAGGGAGAGGCATTAATGCCAAGTTACTATTAATTTTATTAGGTATCGTGTTCTTTTCTGGACCAAGTAACTTTCTAATCAAGAATAGGGGCTGAGGATGCGATGGGTTAGCAAGCGCTTTCGCTCGTCCGCATCGACAAATGCGATGGAAGTTGAACTTAGCTAGGTATGTCTCACTTGCGAGTCATGTATATTCAGTTGAACAGTCAACATTTGTGTTTATTCTTTGTTGTCATCGTCGCTCAAAAGTGCCAATGTTATACGTAAGTCAAAAGCTAACTAATACATTAGCGAATAATGCACAATTACCAAGATGAGTATCCGGGTTATCCCCACTTTTTAAATTAAGATACAGAATTCCAAATTATATGGTATATCCACATCTCCCCCGCCGTACCATATTTAGTGGTGATGTGAGATCCAGTCACCAGAACCAATCTGGCATCGTGAAATCCGGTGAATTTAGAGATCAGAGCATGGACTAGAAGTAAAAAAGTTGGAAGGGGTAATGAAGAAAACATCAGACAGGAACTCACTTATTAGACATGGTCAAGCAAACGATGAATGAAATGTGGAGAGGGTAGAGGATAAAGGATACCAGAAGAGTGAAGAAATGATGGAGTGCATGGTCCGTGGTATTCTGAGGAACCTCCTACTTAGTTGTTGAAAGAGGATTTTATACGAGATGGCAAGACTGGATGATAAATTAGTAAGTCCATTTTACATGCACAGTATCTTACATATAACGTAACTGTACTCCGCTCGTATTTATTGCCAAACTAATGTTAAAATGTCAGAGGCATATATTCAGGAGGAGAGGAGGTTTAAGGTAAGTGCGTGTACATGTGTGTATCATGTATTTATTGGGTATTCTTAAAGCAGCTTAGATCTGAACTTCACAGTATCTCTTGGTATTTCCAAGTGTATACCAATACATGTATTTCTTCACAAACCATATGTGCAGCTCAAATTCCGCACTCCGTGGCACATCTCCTTTGCGTTCCTTCCCAAGTCTCGCTCTCAAGTTGTAGCCCTTACTTTCTCCTCCTGAATCTACTACCAACCCCTGGTCCACCCTTCGCTCCACTATTCCTCAGCTTCAACCTCTTGTAATTTTGTAGACTACCTGCCGTGGCTTTGATTTTCCTGGCAGCCTTCTTGACCTTCCCTTCCTTGTTAGCCTCCCGATTTTTCTTTTTCGTTTTGTCTTGATCTGGCCTCCTATACCGTGTTCCTCCTTCTGAAGCTGTGTATTCGGAAGCGGAATCGGAGTCGAAATTTCGACCGTCGAGTGGAAATTCGTCAGGTTGTGGAAGTTCGTCATCGTCAGGTGGAGGAAACTCATCATCGAGTTGAGTTTCGGGTATAGTTTCGAGTCGAGTGTGAGGAAGCGCAAGTTCGTCTTCACTTTCTGAGACATTGTGGTGATTTGTAGATGGCAAGGGCTCAGGGGGTTTGCTACGATTCGGCTTGAGATTTACGCGACGGGTAGTACGCTTTTGACCTCTCTTCTTGTATGTTCTTGTAGGTGCCTCTGTCGCTTCTTCGGGCTCGGAATCGTACATAGCTTCATCGTCGAAACCACCGAGTAATTCTTGCGGTTGTCTCTCTTGAACCAGGATTGTGTCTTCTGGAAGGGGCTCTTCCGTCGGAGGTTTTGACGACGAGGCAGCTGTGGAACTAATTGGTTGAGTGGTTGATTGTGTTTTTAATTTTGGTTTTGATGTGGGCTTGGACGGGTTGGACATCTCGGCTTCCATTTCACGAAGAGCCTCTAAATCATCCTCTGCAGCATCTTCTTCCATTTTCCGGAGACCAGCAAGCATACTGCTTAGACTTTTGATCATTGGTCTTCGAGGACCCCTAATTATTTCTGGAGAATCGGGTGGGCCTTCTTCATTTTCATCGAGAGCCGGCATTCGTATTCGTTGGCTATCTCTTCACAAAAAAGATGGTGTACTAAAATGTAGCTTTGATACTGATGAAGGCGTCGTTGATCCTTGACCACTGGCAATCTTATTCTTCAGAGGCGTACTGAATAACAAGGTCCTTCTCGATGAGGGCGTGTTGCTGTGCATGATTGCTCTTGAGCTCACTGGAGTGGTTCCATGTCTATGCCTTCGAGGAGTTGCTTCTATGCCAGCTGTTTTCCCAAATACCCCAGGGGCAGTGGAGGGAGAATCTGCGGCACTGTCTGGGTCCAAGTCAAACAACCCAAGAACCTGTCCATCCTTTTGTGGTGTTGGTCCAATTGCGGTTTTCTTCGAAGGTGTAGCAAAAAGATTTCTCATAACGGAAGGTGAATGATAAGGGTCTACATCCCATGGTAATATTGTATTCTTCGAGGGTGTTCTATCGACATGCGCCCGCTTTTGGGGGGTTTCATCCTGATTTTCCTCATGTCTTCTCTTCCGGGGTGTTGGTTTAGGAGCTGGTGGAGGTATATGCGAAATCTTTCCAGAGAGTATATCGCGTACTCTGTTAAACTCCTTATATTTCGAGGCTGAAGAAATGTAAGTATAATTAATCGGCAGAATGTGCAAATGTAGAATCTGTACCAATATCCGGATTTGCTTTGATATCCTCACTGGAGGCTTTGCGGCCTTCATTGTTGTTCTGAAAATCCTTTTCCCATACTTTCAATTCGACTCGCAGAAGCTTTGAGCGCTCCTCGAAAGACTTTCTCTCCCCCTCGTCCATACTGTAAATCGGCGCAGTCAAATCTCCAGGTTGACTCGCTGAATCTTATCTAGAAACGCGGTAAAGAAATCGTGCTATCGCGTGGGAAAATACTTTATGGTAAGATTTCTATCTTGTAATGATGACTGGTAATCAATAAATAGAGTATGAAATATGGTCGTCAAAGTCATAAGGTCATAAAATTCATAACATTAATTTTATAACATTTATCAATGACATCGTTGATATTTTATGTCGTGGGCAGACGCGCCGGACCCTTGCAGACCCGCGATTTAACAGGGATTGTATCCCCGGCTGTTTTCTGCCGCGCCTTGCTAGGGCGGTCAGTATGCCTCGTTTAACCATTCGATCTGATAGGAGGTAATGCTTATTAATCCACATGCTCACTGCAAGCCCTAAGTATGTAAAACAACGTACATTGATGTGCAGTGTGTAAATGGCAAGGCTGTACTAGATCTTCTGAATTTTACTATCCTGAATTCTTATAATACTGTATATACTACGTTTTTTTTTGGAGTTCCACTGCTGATAGTACGGTTGATGTACCGGTACTCGAAAATCACTTTGCGCGTAAGACAATACAACCATTTAATGGCTAACACTGGAGTTCATCAAGCGTACCAAGTTTTCATAGAATTTCGATTGGACTTATTAAGGGCAATCCTTCTAATCTTACCCACTTATTACATATCGAAGCTTCTGAGATATGGAGGAGAGATGAACTCAATAAAATCATAGTTCTTGATGAATTTTCCCCACATTTTGTTCAAAAAAAGATAATGAAGTGGATATATGAACATCGATAATTGATGTTGTTGATACTTCAATAATAGAGATGCTTGTCCTTGTGAGTTATTAGTGTCGTTCGGAAAACCATTCCGACGGAGACCATTCCACATACTCTAACATTAACATGCAAAGTTTTCCCATTCTCTACCCACCACTTAATTTAAAGTTGAACTAGTTTATGCTCGATTCCTTGTATACCGTTTTCTATTTCCCAGGATCCAGTGACGGATGATGACCGTACATCGATATTTATCTAGATCGCAAAGAGATCATCAACTACCTAGGATTCGATTACAACTTGTGTAGATCCGTTGGTTAATATGAGTGCAGCTTGATCTAAATAGGGTATGATAATTACGTTGCCAAGATAGGAAATTGGCTGGGTTGATAGCTATTCCGTTCATATATCTTTCTGGTTTACGAATGAAAACGTATAATAGTGTTAATTGTGTAGTTAAAGCTTGGTATTCTCTAATTCTTCTGATCATCTCCAGAGCTTTCTGCACTCTTCTCACATGCTTATTATACTTTTCACAAAAGACCTCTCCAAATGCAATCTTTCAGATCCAAAATTTGGCGATGAATCAATACCAATCAAAACCCCATGATTATCAAAATTTAAAAAAGTGTAGAAATATGTAGCTAGCATTCCATTCATTTACATTATGTCGTGTGACAAATCCGATGTATGGGCTCTATCATGAGTCGTCATAAAGTTCCATTTTATTACTCTTTTCTTTTAATTCTAGACATTTTCAAGCTCCACTCGCTGCCTTCAAGGCTCGGAAGTCCACTCAAGTATCCTCGTTCTTCCACTCGTACCATTTTAGAGTCTTTCTAGCTTTTAAATGGAGAGAATAATCCAGGAGTTTCAGTGTTAATCCCTATTACTTGGCAATGGAATGACTTTGCTTTTACGGAATTGTGATACCCTTGCTTCCCTGCAGCAGGGGATATTCGTTGAAGTATGATGAGCCGTTGATGGACAAGGATAGTTTCTTAGTGTAGTATCAAAAGCACGAATAGACTTTAAGCTTCAATTCACACCCAGCCTCTCACATTTTAAACTGTCGAATGATTATTACCGAGGACACTAGCTTTGAACAATACTATATGAGATTCGATAGCAATCGGTATCAGACTAAACAATCCTTGAGCCTTAATATAGTTTAAATCGACGAGTGGCTCGTTCCCCGCGATTCAAATGCAATTTTGAGCACTTCATTAGTAAGCTTGTTGAAAATGGAAATGCTGATATAATGTCTGTCTTTACAGTTGGGTCAAAGTCACCGCTACGGCCAGACCAAATAAGTACAAAATCAAAACCTTCCCAATAAACAACTCAGCATATTTATCCTTGATCGCTGGACGTTCGTTGAAGTTAGTACAGTACGCGCGCATCATAACAACTGGGTGTCGTTGTCGCGATTCTTACCCCGCCCGT
Source organism: Botryotinia calthae (assembly GCA_004379285.1). Lineage (NCBI taxonomy): Eukaryota > Fungi > Ascomycota > Leotiomycetes > Helotiales > Sclerotiniaceae > Botryotinia > Botryotinia calthae. The sequence continues at coordinate 17,819 of PHWZ01000574.1, forward strand.
CGAGTCGAATTTTTCAGGTCTTTCATGATCCCCTCCAATGTACAGAGCTTGTTTACCTGCTTCCCTTCATTTTTCAACTCTTCAAATCATGGTCCGTGTCTTCGTGTAGCATGAGTGCAAAGGGCGTACCGCAATTACCATTTCTGAAAGTACTAGGCACTTTCAAACAGCTCTACATTCATGAATAAGTTAGACCTTCATATGTAATTGCACCGATTGTAACATCTTTGTGTGCTTAGTTAGTTGAGTACGACTCGTTCAGTATCCTAAGTCTTTTCTATTCTAGTTTCCATTCATATCGCATCATCTAGCTCCCATTATCCTTCTAGTAATACCTCTTGTTTCGATGGACTGCATAAGATTTTCATCGACCTTAAGCCTCAACTATTCAAGTCCTCACTTTCAAGATGATGTACCATAGTTTTCAGGAGAAGCCGTTTGATAGAAGTGTAAGTGCAGTCACCTTACCTGTTGCTCTTTTCATTTGTCTCGCCGTTCATCTGCCATCCTCTACCTTCCCATAAAAGCACCTATCAAACGTGCTGCATTTTCTTCGTCACTCTCCCCCCTTACCAATAGCCCAAAGATACACCTACTCTCAAAAATCATTATAATTCAGAAACCTTCGTATCAAGACCAGCAGAGTTTTCAGTGCCGCTCAAATCCCTCCTTTAAAATAGACAGTTCCGCGCTTCGTAGACCAAACACAAAAGATCTTGGTTCATCAGAATTAACTGCTATATGATTAACCCACTTTGTTCAAACTCTTCTTCATAATATCTCTACCAATAACCACATGATCTATAGACTCGTACATGTAGGCTTGCACTATTCCCATTCTCACCACTTCTCTCACCCCCATCCACGACCAAACTACATTTTTTCTATCACCATCACCATTATTGCTGCCCTAAACACACTTCAACTAAATTCTCCAAATTCTAGAAATTTTACCAAAGTCTTCTACAAAGGAAACCTCTACTTCAACCCTGGTGTTTCAGCTTTTCAGGAAACACCCTCCATAATTATTATTCAGAAAATTCTAAAAACTCCAGTAAGACTGCGGTATGCATCCTTCATCCTCCATTCTCACTTCTCGTCAAATTCAATCAATACAATTTATATCCATAAGTCATCACACCCCTTCCTTTATCCAACTTTTCAATTTTACCTTCTCAAAGACGATGGAATAGATCTACATGTAAACCACAGATTCCCTCAGCTGAGCTCAACTCCACGAACCTGCGATAGAATCATTATCACTCTCCTTTACCAGCATCTCTACACGACTGATGAGCATCTCGCATATAGCAGATAGCAGGAGTAAATTATTAATCAATTCAATATATCTGTAATGGTGCCTGAAACACGCGATGCGACTGAAGTTGTCTGATAGAGCAAAGTGATTGGAAAGAAAAAACAGTAAAAAGACCCCCTTATTCCCCGATATCCTCCAAAATCTCGCATATATCACCACAACATCATCATACAATTTCACAAAGCCCACTTCGACTACACAGATCTATTTGACCAAAAACATCTATCAACAAACAACTTTCATACTTCTAACCCCCCATCTCTCAATCGTAACTTCAGAATTCAAGTTTCACAGTATAGCAGACCGCAATCGTAGCTTTTGATATCATCAACATAATACCATTGAGAAAGCAACAGCACCTATCATCTATACACTCTATACACCTTCTATCACTCACTGCCACCAAAGACTAAAATCTCCACCATCCCACCACAAGCCAGTCTTACCGATATCCCACCAATAAACTACAACCCCATTTCTTCGCTTTATTGCACTTTCCTCCCACTTCCTCCCACCTCCAATATCCATCTTCTCCATATGATCTTCTCCATACCATCTTCTCCATACCATCTTCTCCATATCACCACCTCATCTACCTCAATCAACAAAGCAACATAATATCCCTTTACCTCCACATCTCAATACCCCAACCTCCCTTCAACTCTCATCCCGTAACTAAAATCCATGTTAAAATGCTAAAGCTAGATCCTAAATAACCGATTCAATTTTTCATTTTATGTAATATTGACAGGTATCGATGGATGATTGATCTTCCATGTTAGAACGGGTCTCTTGTAGCTCGTATACCTCTCATGTCTATCCACATCACTTTAAAGACCTCTATCATTTCTGTTCTCGTGTTCCCTCTTTTTCCCGTCCTCTACCTAATTCTTCAATCCCTTTTGAATATCTCTTCATCTTCTCCATTTGCCCCATCCTCCTCCTTCTCCTCTCCCTATTCGCTTCCCATTCCTCCCTTTTCAAAAGTATACAAGTAAAACTATTTTCACCTCCCCTATTCCTTTCACTTTCACTTTCTCCCATTCCCATCTCCCCTTACCTTACCCCATCCATCGCGCTCTTCCGCCCTCAAAACTCCATCTCCTTTTCCCACTTTCACTTCCAACCCCTCTCACTTCCAACCCCTCTCACTTCCAACCCCTTTCACTTCCAACCCCTTTCACTTCCAACCCCTCTCACTTCCAATCCCTCTCACTTCCAACCACTCTCACTCCCAAGCCCGCCTCAAATCATAAACCTAACATCAATCTCATAATAAATCTCCCAACACACATTTCATTTTCCCTCCCATCTCCCATACC
>PHWZ01000575.1:0-20431 GCA_004379285.1 Botryotinia calthae
ATCTTATATATTATATATAGTTCTTTAAAAGATATAAATATTATTAATATAAACAATAAGAATGATTGAAACACTTCGATAAGCATATTAAGAATCGAAGAAAGGGCAAATATCGAATGTTGATACTAGATGGATATGAAAGCCACGAATCAATAGCTTTTCAAGCATATTGCAAAGAGAACAATATTATATGTTTAAAGTTACCACCACGTTCGAATCATTTAACTCAGCCACTTGATGTTGGCTGTTTTGGTAATCTGAAACGTTCACTTTCGATCTAGATTAATGGATCTCTCAAACCCCTCGCAATTCAACTGAAGCTTTTTTTCAATCAACTTTAGTGAAATCTTGAATAACTCGTTATCAATCAAGCTTCCCTACACCTATATTCGAAACTATACTAGCTCTAGCTAAAGGTACAGAGAGATTAACTTATGAAAACACACTTTTGACTATAGAGATGTTACGGGAGCTGCCTCTAGGGTTACATGGAAGTGTTTAGAGATCTCTCGAGGTAGTTTAGACTAGACTTCAAATAGGAATTCAATAAGGTGATAACTGGTTGCAATTCTCGTAACTATAGTAATGAAACTAATGATTGTCTTGAGCACGAAGCTCTACATTATAATGAAACTCGTTTCCTATATAGACTTTCGTACTCTGATCGAATCGACAAGTCTACTCCATTAGTCGAGTCGACAAGTCGAATCGACTTTCCTTCACGTGACACGTATCCTGTGACTCTTGATATCCTTCTATTCTAGATTTAGGCTTAGCATAACTATGCAGAGTAGTGCAAAGATAGAAAGCCCAAAACTCTTCTTATTTCCAATCTGTTTTGTCGTGTGATAACTAATCAGGCCTAGTCCCGTGACTCGTTACCCTGTTACTGAATCCGTCGTAACAAGAGATTCGTACACTTCGGAAGGCAAATGAAGTATTAAGCAAGCATCGACACACGAAAAAAACCCAATTACATTAAAGAGGAATGTTCACTGAACAAGAGGCTTTTGATATATTATCTCAGCAAAAGGTTGATATTCAGATTCAACACGACGAGCATCAAAAAGGGGGGAATTATAATAGGGAAGCATCTTCTAATCGATGTTGTAGTAAATGCGGAAAGACAGGACATAATGCAAGAACTTGTTAAAACAATATAGATTCTTAATAGTTTTAATCAATTGATTCAATTGTTGTTGAATGATATAGATTTAAAGTGATTGAATAGAATAAAAAATGGCGACCCGGTGATAAACCACGTTAATCTAAGATAATCTTTTATACCGCTTTCAGCTAATCTAAAGTGGATACAACCACCCATTGATCCTTCCTGCCTTTTCTATAACGGATGTGCTGTAATTTTTAAGGAAGCAGGGCACGTGAAAGTGATCTAATTTGACGAGGTCCGGAAAACTAACAGGGATCAGCAGCAGTCAGCTTCAGCCTTAGCCACTTATTACCCCTCACTTGTTATCTTGTACTGAATGAGCTCTTGGATATTTCATTCCCTATTTTTCACAAAAATGTTGAAGGTTTGCAACAAGCCATTGTTGGGGAGCACAGTGTCTGAGTTTGCAACAATTTTCTCATAGTTGTCTCATAGTTCTCTCATACAAGTTCCTCTCACATTTTCTCTCACACTTCTCTCACACTTCTCTCATAGTTCTCTCATAGTTCTCTCATAGCTATACTTCTCATAGCTATATTTCTCTCATAGCTCAACTTCCTCCGACCAAAGTTAACCTACAGTTTATCGCATCGTGTCAAGTTTTCCACAGTTCGCTCTTCTCCCAACCGAGTTACGGCTTCATATATGGTATTTCGCACTAGAGGTACAAGAAGGTCACATTGTCCCAGTGGAGAGTTTACGATATGGGCGTCCCAGAAAATTCAAACCGCATGCTTTATACTTCGTGAATTGTGATTCACGGAGAACGTATCTCGGATATCACAAGAGCAATTTGGCCCGCTACCCAAGGCTGAGAATTGTGGTCTTCGACCCGAGAATAGACATCGTTTTGGTAGAAGTAGGCTGGGTGAAATGGATCAAAAATGCTCTGACCCAGATCGGAGACAAACCAGAGGGTAGAGTTATGAAAGATGTTCGCAATATCGCCATCGCCGCAATATACGAAGACAGCCTTAGTCACGGGGGTTTGCAAACGCTTCCTAACTCAATCGGAAATACTATAGCACGAGTGTTACCATCCCTTGAAAACTTCATCTATGACTTCGGATACGATTTGCGAAACCCCCATTTTCAAAGACTATGTGGAGCGAGTCAAGAGATTGGTTATGAACAAGGTTCACACACATATATGCAGAGGCAGGATGGTAGACGAGAGGAGCTTCTGATTCAGCCGACTCGGGAGCTTTTGGAGGAGTACAAGCGCAGCGAGAACCCCAAGTGGAGCATCCCGAGGGTGTTGTCAACGCACGATATTTATCGAGAAATAATCGATGTGCGGAGACTCTTGGCAGAAGGATAATGGTGCAAGTCTTCAGATTGGTCGGCATGCAGAATAAAAGTCTGCTGGCCTAGAAAGAGTGAAAACAAAAAATTTGTTATGATGTTGAGGGCTTCCTTTTGGCTATCGGATAGGACAATACGGGAATCTGGCAGGGAATGAATAGCATGGTCAGTGAGAAGGCCTCATAACTGGGGCGAATTTGAATGAGTTGCTAAGAAGGTAGCAGGGCAAATTCTGGCTATCATTTTGAAGGTGCAATCAACGGAGATTGGGTAATGAATCTAATGATATCCACTTGAGACACAAATATAATATTTATCAAGAGATACCTTGTGTTCGTGTTGAATGTGTTCAAGCAAAAGGACACAAAGAAGGCACTGCCATCTGATGTATGAAGGAAATGACGAATAATAATAAATGTGAATGAATTGGGTCGGATTTTTTGCTAGCTTTCACGAAAAATAAAGACCTACATTTCGAAAATTTGGCCTCAGGCTCAAATCTTATCCAGAACTAAAATTTATGGTGATAAGGACAAACGAAACGATTGATTTGATGACATTCGGCCAGAAGAAGCAATTTTGCAATTCTACTGCGAATCCAATCATTAATGAACTCCTAGCCACACTGATAAATCAACCTCAATACGAGCTGATAATTGACGCTATACACGACCAGATTCGGCGCCCCGCGTCTCCTCCTCCACCATACCTATTCTTCCATCGATCCACCCCTCCTTTTCCCGCTCTTTCGCACGAACTTTCACCTCCACTACTCGTATCTTCGCAAAGTCCACAAAACAAAGGCTGGCAGTCGAGCACGCAGACGTTCCGCCATATCCTTACGGCCCTTCCCAATTCTACAAACAATCCAATTTCGGTCTTTACGGCCTCCAGAAGATTCGTTATGGAAATATAGTTTCAGAGAAGAATGAAATCAAGACAAGACGGCATTGGCGACCCAACGTGCAGAGAAAGCGTCTCTACAGTCCAAGTCTAGGAAGGCAAATAAAATTGAGAGTTACTACAAAAGTGCTGAGGACAATCGATAAATCGGGAGGATTGGATGAATATCTACTGGGGGAGAAGACGCAGAGAATAAAGGAACTGGGAATGGGTGGTTGGAAATTAAGATGGAGGATCATGCAAACGGATACTATCAAGGAGAGATTTAGGGCTCAAAGGGAGAAGATGGGATTGCCGCCGAAGGAAGATGTTCATTTGGATGAGAATGGATTTGGAATCACGAAGGAAGAGATTATGGAGCAAGTTAGGAAATACGATGCGGCTATGGCAAGGAATGAGGAGGTTGTTATAGATGAAGAGGCGCAAAAAGCTACTGAATCTGAGATTGCGGAGGAAGATTTCATGGCGGAAGAGCAGTACAAGGAGAGAAAGCCAATATTATAGACATGAAGGCCATGTATGATCAGGATGTATCAGTATCTGTCATGTATAAGTATATACCCGAAGCAAAACTAAGATGCACAGCACCAGAAAACGTCAGAGATCTTCATTGTTCAAATTTTGATGTTTTATTCTCATCCCAGCCACAACGACTGATTTGGAGTGAGAACACTCCCGGGCACCCCTTCTTGGTCCGGCTCATTCCATTTTGAACGTGCTTTTATTTTTGCCAAATATAATCATTAACTCCAATATGATAGGATTCTCACAAGTGCGAGATCGTCAAATCAGCAGTGAAAAGAATCACGATGATTGACATGGGTTGCAAGTTGGGACTCATTCTATCACAGTTGTGTCAATATGACTAGAATTTCCCCGCATCCTTCAGCATAAAGTTATGGGATCGATAAATCATTTGCCACATATGAAGAGTCATAATTTCACGTGATACTCCCCCTTCTCGAACATAAAAACCGGGCAAAGAAGTCTCTTTTTCTGCCATTGCCACCATCTACCATAAACCACTATTGGATTCTCTAGCTCCTTAGAATGTCAGCCCCACCACTCGAAATTCATATTCAAGGTACCTCACAAGTGCAACTCCCAGCTGAACGTGGCAATTTAGTCATTGCCGTAAGCTCAGAAGGCACCTCACAAACACCAGTTTCCGAGGCAGTCACACAAGCATCCAATAATCTCCAAGCTCTCTTCAAGCAATTATCCACAAAATCACTACAGTCTTCCAATCATCCCAATGTTGCAATTCAAGAGCCTCCAGTAACTAATTACTCCATGACCAATCTTCGCACGCGCTCCTGGCAGCCTCCAGACTCTGATCCTAATGGCGAACCTTGGGCTCGTGTTCACGAAGCATCCTCACATTTCGAGGTCAGTTTTCAAGACTTTGAGAAACTCGCTGAAGTGGCGAGTTTTATGTTCATCATGCCCAACGTAGAGATTCGCTCAACCAGTTAGTCTTTAACTGAGGAGACGCGAAAGGCCGCTGGGATATTGGGGAGGGAACAGGCAATCAAAAATGCGATCAGTAAAGCGGATGATTATGCGAGGGTTCTTGGGAGGAAAGTCGCAGCGACAGAAGTTAGAGATAATGGGACCAATCTTAAAGCAGTGAAAAGAAAGGGATACGCAGCAATGATACCGAGAAGAGGCATAGGCGCAGATCAGACCATAGGAGATGGAATGGCTCTGGGGCCGCAGAATGTAGATATTATTGAGAAGATTCACGTGAGATTTGTGAGCATTGATGGAGTTTAGAAATGCTAAAATAGAGGTTAAGAAGTGCCCTGATTCGGCGATTTAGATCCGTATTTCTCTCTCAGCTGTTGGCTGTGTGTATTTGCATACAGTTTGAGAAACTCGTTGCACGTCTTTATTTACACAACCTTTTTTTCACAATCGTTGATGTTTAGAACAGATATGACTTCTAAGCTTTGTTGCTCATCCCGTTATTCACCAACCTTTCTTCTGCAAAGTGAAATCACTATTTCAGGACAGGATAGGAAGGAATAAACAGGGAATCAGAGAATTCCTCCCTGGAATCCTTAGTGTCGGGATAGAGATCATGTGACTAAGCTAGCGCTTGCGCTAGCGTCTTCCGGCGCTATAGCAATACGTTTCGTAGTCCTAGCTTTAGAACCTCAAGCAATATTACAATACAGTGTGAACTCATAGTACTATAATGACTTCACCATCCCCTTGGTGATACCGACACTTAGTCATAGTTTTTGAAAGTCATTAACATAAAAATTACGCAGCACTTTATCATGCAACTTCAAGCAATGTAGCCAATGTCACACTAATGGACATGTCTCAAAGCCTCACCAGCCCCTTGAAAACTCCAAGGCGACTTCCCCCCAAGGATAAGCAGGACCTATAATCATGTCGAAATGAACTATGGATTTTCGTAAACACTCGAGGTTACCTTTCGTTGGTGCGTTAGCCACCCTGGCTTCATCATATCAGCACGTCTATCTCTACTGCAATCATCTAATCTCTTCTAAGCAATGAAATTGAGTGGTCACTGGCATCAAGCTATCTTCGGATGATTCATATGTCACAATTCCAACATCTCCATGACATATAGCTGCCTGACAGAGAAAATGGAGACAATGCTCTATGTTCCTTTGTTAATGAATGATTGAAAAGGACTTGAGCTTGCTAGTACCATTATGTATACGATTTACCTTCTGTTGGTCCTCGCTCAAATCTGCCCACTGTACCTCAGGGTAGCTGAGAATCTAGACGTTTCTACTATTTCTGTCAGTCTGTTTAGAAGCGCGGAATGTGGTATGACCTGGACCTGAATTACAGTGAAATTCACGGACAACATTAAGAGTTCCTATATATTTGTCGCTAGCTGGAACTTTCACATCCATGTATTCACGGTCAAAGCGTTGCATTGTCTCAGATTCCAATTTGATGTTATAAGTTTCAGATAAATTAGCTTGTCTACACACTTCTAATTTTAGACAATCAAGATCATGAGGGTTTGTTACTGCAAACCAGCCAGGAGTTTATGCCAGGTTTTATCAATCTCGGGTCGAGAGTGTCCTGAAAATGAGCCATGATGTGTATCTGGCTCAGTGGGTATTTGTTTTTGCCATGTTATTGCGTTAAAAGCAGGAGCTAGATTGATATTAGCTAGTGGAAACAATCTCATGTCTAGTGCTAGGATCGCAATTTTTCTTTTTACAATGTATTACATTGGGTCCTTTGGGAAACTGAGATTGTCAGTGTTCAACTGTCAGAAGGATAGTTGCGATATGGAATAAGAAAATGAGACCGTTCAGCTGGATGAGCCTACAGTGTCGACTAAGCCATGCTTCTTGGCATCGGATATCTTGACTTCCTTTCTCTAATAAAGTGGCATCTGAAAATACTATATAGTCTCAGTAATTTGTCCTTTCTTCTGATGAGTTTTGTGCGGATTTAGTTTTTTCAAAGCTTCTTGAAGTTTGTTATGAGAATAAATGACTGGTTGAAAGAGTACAGCCGTTTGATGATGAGAAGAGAACTGCTTAGAAGAGAGTGAAAAGATTAAACTCAATCTTTACCTTGGTCTTTTTCTGTCAACTTTCTATGGCTATACCGTCAACTGAATACCACGCGGTGCATCGGAGAACTCGTGAACGAATAGTATCTGATCAACCAATCACGATCACCGGAGAAATAATGGACCTCAAACTACTGCTCGCTACTAATAAAGTCACGACTAGATCTCTGTATGAGCTTTATCGGTAGATATAAATCAGCTACGGCTGAAAGGCCCATTACAACGTCTTGGAGAATTGAATATTTACGGGTGATACCGTGTGATATGAACTTATTCCGGCTCGTCATGATTGGCTTTAGGCAATTCTGTCACACTCAAGATTCCGGATAATTTGGGTATTTGCCCGATGGAAGCTTCATTAGTCTGTCTATTTTTATTCGAGAAGTGTCACACTAGTTACCGATAGCTGTATTATATGGATCAAGCCAAGGTCTTGAAAAGTGATCATCTACTTGACCAAACACCCGAAGATGATGCATGCTAACGTCGCAACTTTAGATGGAAATTTACCGACAGTGTTTCCACTAAGTTTGAGCAAAAAGATAATGAACAAGAGATGTTGGTATCCAATAATGTTTTGTATCAGGCCTCAATATTGAGCAGTGCAAGACTCCGGTGCAGCTTCACTTCGCATCAAATTATTCATCAAATTTTTCATCAATACAGTATTCTGCTTCAAATATATTTTGTATATGTCGAAATGAGAATCTATGTAGGGAAGTTGGTATTTGCTACTCTCTTTCACGCTATGTCGTTTCCTATAGACTGCTAAATTCAGGTGTATGACCTGCTTGGTGGAGGTTGCTATTGCGTCTTGATATAACAATAAATGTTGAATGTGCAGAGATCTTATTCGTGCGAATTTGACATAGACGATAGATCAAACCCACATCCAAAAATATTCTTAAGAACTCAGTCCTATTGAGTTAGTCGACATGTGAAATTACAAAGATTCAACAAGTCAATGAAATGCATTAGTATCCATCTCTTATCCGTATCAAGCACAAATTTATAAAAATAGGAGATCATACACTACATCAATCTCCATCGACAATGACAACACCATCTCCTCCAGATCACTTCATCCCATTCCATCACCTACTGTACTACTATCAACAAGCTTAATATATCTGAACAATAAAACTCAGCTTCATCAGCGCAACACGATGCAGACACAGCCAATGTCTATCTGGCAGATAAACGAGCAAAGGATGAAGATACTGTAATTGTGTACCATGAGAAAGGGGTACTGCTACCGAAGAGGTAGACACTGCTAATGTCTACCCATCCAACTAGACTCTTGTCTTTTTCGTAAGTCCAGGACCCATCGTTATTTTGATACGTGTGCTAATCTGATCTTAGAGCGATTAAGGACTTGCTAGGGACGAGCACTTGTGTTCCGATATACAGTGATCCGAAAGGAAGTGCAGTCACAAGAAGAACGATGGGGATGTACAAAATTGTTTTGCTTTGATCCCCGCGTGCGTGACTGAAGATTACTTGGTTATCTGTGAAATCTTCGTGTGTGCGTGTCGGTATTGGGACATCAAAGTACCATAGCCATTTTAACTTTCGCTCTCGTTGATATCGATTGTCTGAGGATATAATGTGATGAAATTACAATGTTGTCGCTTTCTCAGAGTTTGATACTATTTCTGGTTTGAAGAGTTGTGACTTCTGCCCTCACATATTGTAGTGGAGACTCTGGAGAGTATCTACGCAAAAGCTTGTGACTAGCTTGGAGATTTTCAAACTTTTCGAGGGCGGAGTTTTAATAGAACTCCTGAAGATGAAAGTGTTCAAAGAACGATCGTACAGATCATTTTCTTACAATGACTTTCCAAAATAATACCTTACTAATAGCTCGTCTTAGAATTCCGTATCAAAATACCGTTATAAGACAATGGACTAAAGCATTGATGAAATGTGTAATCCTTCATCAGCTCAGCAGACAAAGACTGGAGTAAGCTCACCCGATCATACAACAGAGGGGTTAAATATCACGAAATTAGTCATACATCATCAGCATTCATAAAAGTATTTCCGGAGACCAAGATGCATACTAATCAACATGAAGTCTTGGAGCACGAATGTGGGTCGGTAAAATTTGATTGTCAGCGCAAGACAACAAGAGGGAAGACAGCTCAATGATTACTGTAGTCGGCGATGTTCTAATTTAAGATCTGAGGATGTTTTGAAGGCATTCCGAGATTTTGAAAGTAAGATACCCAAGGACATATATCCCGCCAAGTCTATTCAAACAGATTGCCGATGTTCAGCTCTGCATCGATCGTCCCGCCGTCAGGTCACTGCCAAGAAGTAGCAAACAGGTGATAAGAGTGTCTTGTGTTGGCAGCACATGCAACCCATAACGATGAATTAAATTATGCCGTACCACACAGGCGAGGTAGCACGGGTAGTTATCTCAGATATTGATACCATTAGTTTCAGACAATTTAAGCTTGACATCCATAGATCCCTACCACAAGTCGTATACTACAAAAGAGGGAACGTTTCCAAAAGAAATTCATTTCCGGAGTTACATTTTAGGTTAAAAATGGATGGAAACGGATTACATAAGACATGAGAACCCCTGGTAAAGGTTACAACTGGTTTTACCTACTACATGTGGCTGAGTGACAAAGCCGTGCCACATGAAAGTGGGGTATCTCAATATCAACCTCATCTAAGATACCTCCTTCTAGATATCTTTTTCACACGGTAACGTTATGCATGCCGGTTTGGAACAATGCCACCTCGAGCCTGCTCAAAAAGAGCGTCACTACAGGATCGTCAGTGGAAGTCGCCAATCATAGTACTGCTAGATATACCACACCTATTCATCTAGGACAATGCCACCGGTACCTCGAGAACACCATGACCGAAGGATTGCCAAGTGGAGCCACCAATTAATCATAGCTGCTATCAGTTTTTGGGGCTTAAATCATCAAATCATTATTGTTTTATCTATTTCCCTAACCCTAACATGAATCCAGAAGGAGAAAAATACCCAAAGAAGCGCCATCCTACCCTGCCAACCTTGACAAACGAAAGAAAGTAGTGAGGTGAACAGGTATCTCTGGTGCCTGAGTAACCCTGTTCTGGCTTGGCTTTTAATGAATGTGACAAGTATATCACAATCTAATCTATTTGGTGGCCAATAGTCTATCCTTTAGCATCTTGTCCAGAGGTGCAATAGCAGACTCGTAGTCGTGGACATCATCCTTCTCTAGCACAGACTTTCCAGCTGTCATGATCATACGCTCTGGAGCGGGTACACTCAAGTATGGCTTGACCCTAACTCTGTGTGCTGTTCTGAAAACTCTCATTTGCTTGACAATATTGTTCATTTGTTCCTCGATCTCGTCATCTCCTTTTGTCTTAGCCTCATTGCGGAAGCTATACTCAGCGACTGTTTCACGGAATTTGCGTTGTAAGTTTGGCATGTAGCGTTGTGTATTCTCCTCGTTCAAGTATCTCTCAAGTCCTAAGAAAGCATCCATGATCTGCGGTAATAACAATTGGTTTCCTGAAAGACCGTCGTATTCAGTATATTCTCCAGTGACAGGGTCGATATCACCTGCAGCCCAGCCTTGAAATCCTTGTGCATAGTGCATCCAAACTTTTCGAGAAATCTTGGATTCATGCATGGTTTCATAATAGGTCTTAAGGGGCGTGCGCAATTCCTTGTTGATTCCTTTGAGCGAATGGAGGGTACCAGCACGGTCGCCATTAGAATATTGTTGAATGGCTCTAGTTACCATATGGTAGATTGGGAGAGCTTCTCTTTCAATGTGAGGGAAAACATGACCAAAGTGGTATTCGGCAGATTGAATGAGATCGTCCATCGTGGGATTGATTGGGTAGACAATTTGATCTTTATCATCAAAATTGCAGAGGTAGTTGCTTGCGACATTACCACCTTGAGATGTAACACCGTATCTTCTCTTGAGGTATGGCCATGCGAGGTCGAGACAGGCAGGGAAATCGACGACCTTTTCTTCCTGGGCAAGTTTAACTATAGGAATTGTTCCCCATCTTTGGAATTTTAGTGAAAATTCCATTTTTAAGTGCGATATAGAATAGTGGTACTTACCGGAAAGAGTGTCTGGACAAGGCGATACAAGCAAAGAGACCATTCCAAGCTGCCCGGGATAGAATGCTCTCATCATTTTCTGCTGTATCTAAGAGGGCTTTTACTTCATCCATGTTGACTTGATCATTGTAAAGTGTTCTCATCTGTACACGGAAGTCCAAGCATCGTTGAAAGTTCTTGACATCATCGCCACTAAGTTCTGCAATTGATAGAGCAGGTGCCATAGCTTGATAGATGTCGTGGAATGGTCGAAGGACTTCTGGCCAAGCATCACCATATACAGTTGTAGGTGGCCATGTTCCAGCTCCATCGATCTCAATTAGATCTCGAAGTGAGCTCTGGGCAGCGTGAGGTTCGTAAGTAATTGTCTTTTCCACAGCCGCATATGCATCACCAGCTTGCAACTTTTGTTGATTTGATCTTCCAAGGATGGTTTTGCGATAGAGGTTGAGAAAGAGGCCAAAGATGGCAACAGGAAATAGATAGAGAAAAGATAAATGAGTATTTGCTATGATCAAATCTAAGTCCAACATCTTGAAAGGATTGGTGGGATGAATAGGATGAGAACCACGAGGATCTTGGTTTAAGAGAATGTTTTTATGTTCAGAAGATGCGAATGACTGAAGTCTTAATGCTTTATAGACAATGATGATTGTTGAAAGGTTGTTGAATGGATGAATGGTGTTACTTTGAAGGAGGATAAGGGGATATTTATGGATGTCTCAATAATGTCACATTGTTAGTACCATAAGGCTATACTCCTATTTCACCATTACTGAGTTACCACCAAGATGTCAATTTCTACCCAGTTTCGCTAGGAGGAGTCATGATTGAAATTCCATCACAGTATCATTCTATTCCAACGGAGAATAGTGCACTGTCCTGACATCTCCTGTATCGAGTGCTACAATGTAGTATCAAATCGTTCCACCTCCGATGCTACCTAAAACGGCTGGCTCATTCGCTTGAACTGTCTCCATAATTTAATTCTCCTGAAATCCCAAAGACGCATGGTAAAAAGACGTTCCGTAACTACGGTGCGGAATTTAGCGTATCCGCTTTTCTTTCTTATTAGATTACCAAATTGGGCAATATGAACCTTCAAGGTTTGTAGCCTTACAGGATGAAGTGAACCTATTAAGAAAAGCCCGGCGAAAAGTACTATTTCAATGAAATGGAGATATATTACTAACTCCGGTACACGCCTACTATGATATGGCATCATTCAGCGAACTGCAACAAGAAAATCACCCGGGTGTTTTATGTTTGGCTGACTTGGCGATCACATGTGCAGAACTAAATCTTTTGGGATTAGTTTTATCCCCGCGCGTACAGAATTTAACAAAATATTCTATTTCGGCCGTGGAGATACCTAATTCAGGCTACCTAGAAAAGCAGGACAATGCATACCGCGGAGAACGTTTACTTGCTCAAGCTTTTGGCAAGCCGTGATTTATTCTGAGACCAAAATATAGGATGTTTGTAAGTCAAACTCCTGGTTCACCGCATAATAAGCGCTATAATACCCGACGAAACTCCTGGGCAGTGCAGAAGAATTAACGTGGAAGCTGTTCGCAATTTTCGTATCTGTGCAAGTGAGATGTGGCGGGTGTGGTGACGAGATCTCAGTGACCGACTAGCTCGTCAGGAATAAGAGATTTGACACCGACTACTGCTAGTTAGAAAATTCTATATCTTGCAGATCATATATCTAGGCTCACTACATTATACTGGTGGTTGATGGGTTGATAGATTGACAGAAATGAAACGTGGGAGACTCCTTCGTAAGACTTTGGAGTCATTGCATTTTCCGACAGTGTTGGTTCAATGTGAGGGTGTACTGCCGCGGACATTGTTCACATAATGAATTATCGGAACAGTAGTGATGAGAAGGATTACTATAACATTGATCTTTGTTGACGAGTTAATTAATTGGAATTTTTCGTCATCTCATCTCAGCATGTCGCCTTATACTTTGGTATAACGAGACGATCAATGCCAATTGGAGATACACGTGCATGTCTTCTTGCAGACTTGGATTGCCTAAAATGCTTGTCACAGAACCGTTCGTTTGGTTCAATCGTGATTTTCACGTTTTCTCGTGGCAGATGCATCCTAAGGAAATTAAGTTGATTACACCAATTTAAGGTTTTAAGGTTAAAATATTAACTGCAAACATCGTTTCTTTGTGCAACTTCAATTCTCAATGGCTCAAATTTTGGCCTCGCAGAGCCATATAGGATCTCAAAAACTGATAATCTATTGAAAAAAGACAAATGCGATTATTGCAACGTTCTTCTCCACGGAATTGCATTACAACAATTCTGCACTGCCCCAGCACACAATCTCAGATGCAATTGATGTATACCATTTCTGCAATGTTATTCGACATAAAACTAAGTGCTTCTAAACTAGCATCAATCAAATAATGAACCCAAAAAGTTAATGAACCACTGAGCGGGAGATACAAGTTACGAAATCTCACTCCCAGTTTCCAAAGGAGTCGTAGGCACGGGACTGCAGGGGTTATTGCCAGTCCACCCGTTGAAGAATCAAAGAAGCCTCCGCGGAAGAATCAGGCTGTATAATATGACTGATATCTTCAATACCGCAAACCCCTCTGGTTAGAATTACTGTGCGTTTTCTTTGATGAGTAGACATTACAGTTTATTTGTCCAACAATCATGGGGGTTTTGGTGAGATGTCAGATATAAGTGGGGTTTGGCGAGGCCGGAGATCTTGCTTCGGCTAGCATGAGGTTGGCATGGAAGGGATATAGCATTGAAACGCATAATCAGCAACGTGCGGAAAAGAGCCGAGTTCATTCTGATCAAGGTCCAGACTGGAAGCATATATAGATATGTTCAGGTCTTCACAAGGGACACAGATTCTATCATCTCCATTCAGTTGTGTATTCTCCAACTGTTCTACTTCACTCAATTTTTTATTGTCTCCGGAAGCAATCAAAATGGATGCTCTAAACGGAACTACGAAAATCGTCGAAATAGACTCACCTGTGTCTAGATTCGGCCCGTACTTAACAGGCCCGAACTTGGCTGGTGGTCTTGCCATTGCCTTTCTTGTGCCATTCATATACCAGATTGTCTACTACAGATATTTCCATCCTCTCAAAGATTTTGATGGTCCCTTTTGGGGATCAGTGACCAGACTTTGGCACACATATCAGAACATCAGGGGCATCGAATTGGAAACTTATGACCGTTTACTCAAGGAGAAAAATAGTATGTATAACCATTGACCCGATGATATAATATTTCAGGTCTAATACAGTTATAGCAAACATTCTTCGGATATCACCAACAGAACTGTTAATCCCATCAGCTCTTTCTCTGCCCCAAATTTACCATCGTCAAGCTGTAAAGACAAAATGGTACGTCACTGGTGCACTTGGTCCAGGAGAATCAGTCTTCAATATGCAACAACATTCGCACCATGCTCACTTCCGTCGATTAATCGCTGGGCCATACTCGATGTCTAAGATGGTCAAGAATGAGCCGCTCATTGACGACATTATAATTGCTTGGATCAGAAAATTGAACGACATGTTTGCTCAACAAGACAAAGCTTTCGATATGTCGAGATGGGCAACATTTGCTGCATTCGATGTTATCAGCTTGGTCGGATTCGGAGAGGCTTTTGGATTTGTGGATACTGCTACTGATGTTGATGATTTGATTGAAGAACTCCACAAAGGATTCTTTTACTTTGGTATTGTTGGCAGAATGTATCCATTTGTTGAGTTCATCAAGAAGACTTGGCTTGGACGTTTCCTTGTTTCTAGTGAAAAAGATAAGGGAGGAATGGGATTCTTGATCAGATGGACGAACAGAATCATGAAAGCTAGACAAAAGGAACTTGCCGAGGGAGGAAAAAATAAAGGCAGAGTTGATTTGCTACAATCGTATGACAACCCCCTCCCGTTTGTCTGTGAGAAGGCTAACAAATCAGATTTTATGAGGCTCGTGATGCCCAAGGTCAACCACTCACCGAAGATCATATCCGAGCCGAATGCATGCTATTATTCACAGCCGGTGCAGATACTACCGGAACGACCATGGGAGCAATGATGGCCTACCTTCTTTCCAACCCTACAGTATACGCTAAAATGGTGGCAGAGATTGACGCCGCTTTCGAAAGAGGTGTATTGTCTACCCCAGTTCCGGCCGCGGCAGAAGTTTCCAAGAACTGTCCATACTACGTTGCTTGCGTCAAAGAATCTTTACGCTTATGTCCTTCGGCTCCTAACATCTTTCCTCGTCTCGTGCAAGCTGATCATGCTCCACTTGTAATCGATGGGAAAACCATTCCAGTTGGAACTGAAGTAACCAGCACTGCGTACATGGCGAACCGTGATCCGGCAGTTTATGGGAAAGATGCGAACGAATTCAGACCCGAAAGATGGTTGGAAAACAATGGAGAAGCTGGTAAAGTATTTGATAAATATCTTGCTACTTTCGGATATGGTACTCGAAGTTGTTTGGGTAAGGATCTTGCAATGATTGAATTGATGAAGACTCCTTTGATGGTAAGTAATCCTGGCTCCTGACCCGTTAGTTACCTGTCTGGGCCATTCCATTACTAACAGTAAACAGTTCTTCCGAGCATTCAATCCACGACTGTGCCTCCCAAGCAAAGAAACTCCATCCCCAAAACGTATTTTGGTGGGCGCTATGTTTTATTGGGACGATATCTGGATGAAGCTTGAGAAAAGAGACATTCCTGGATTCACTTGGTGAGATTACTAGAGGGAAGGAATAGAAGTTACGACGAACGTATGAGTAAATAAGTTTTGATTATCAGAAGTCAAGCTAAAATTGAATCTGCATAACTATACGATTGGTTTTTTCTGGGATCTTTATCGGCCCCTTGCAGTCTTAGTCGTAGGAAAATTAACTCGATTATGTCAACTCTTGCATTACAACCTTGTAAATAGCACGTTATGTGAACTAGCATGACATGAATACCACGCACACCAAAATAAAACGTGCCCCTTTACCCAGAACCAATTTTAACTTCTGGGCTACACGGTAACCTTATGTATGATTTATGTAACGGTGATATCGCATCAACATTTAAATGACGTGACAAGTACAAGATGTACTTGAAGAATGCAAGAATACGGGCAACCGGCATAACCCTGTTGAAAAGGTAAGATGAGGAGTGAATGATCCTTCTCTCTATAACCGCCAAATAACACCGAGTAACGATAAAGACATTCCGTAGAGTGTAATACGATCATTGACTCAAACATTCACGAGCTTGACCGGTCAGGTCTATTTCGCAATCCGCAAAAATTCCCGAGGTCGATAAGGTAAGTGGTGCCACGATCCGTGGAGGAACTTGTGGAGGTTTCCTTCGGTTGGGAGCACGGGTAATTGGTAAATATGTAGCGTGGTACTCGGGTTCAACGGCTCCGCCATTCGCTAAGAGATTTCAATACCCCTGGCATAATTGGGTGGCATGACTTGCACGGAGAATTGTTTTCTTGGAAATTTCTTACAGTATGTAGTACGTCTCTATCGATCTCATAAATTCTTCACCGGTACCAGAATCCAACGAGAATGAGATAACCGGTGGTGATTCACATCTCTACTGATTTTAATAGAGTAGTCCTAGAGTAATTTCCGAGGTCATGTTGTTGTATCAAAACTAATCATGAATGGGTTAAAGCATGCGTCACAGGGTATAGATCTGGTAACCTGGAGTAACATTATGGGACTGGTTTGTGGATAGATCGACAAATCACACCAAGTTTGGAAATTCCCGCGTTTATGTTTCATTTTAAATAATTTCAATATTGGCAACACGAGAATGAATGACAATTAGCCTTTTGTTCGGCATACAAACTCACCTCAATGTTTTGCGGTGAAGAATTACAAGTACTCTCTTTCACGATACATTTATTTCTCCTGTTGAGTCCTTCTCTTCTTGAATCGAATATCGCCGACTAAGATTTTGTATAGTAATATCAGTGGCAATTGTGGACTCGCAACTTCTTTTCCAATTCCCATTCGCTCACGCGGGCAATCGTTGCGCGCTTTTAATCAATCTTGATCCTTCGAAATTCGGTACCCACAACTTGCTTACAATACTTACAACCATGCTGTGGGAGCGAGCTACTGCGTAAGTCGTATCATTCAACCCCTGATACGTTCAAAGTGTGCTGATGTTTGAACAGATTTATCGCTGGGGCTTTATCTTCGGCCAGAAATCTTGAACATCCCAAACTATCTACGCGTACGACGGGTACAATCGATGATTATTTGACGGCTCAAAGTCCGATCTCCCTTCAGGGTATCCTAAATAACATCGGTCCTGATGGTTCTAAGGCTCAGGGTGCGAGTGCCGGAATTGTTGTTGCAAGCCCAAGTACAGTTGATCCTAATTGTGAGTCAATTGACACCCTTGAATTCGGTAGGCAACACTGACATCAATATTAATTAGACTTTTAAACTTGGACTCGTGATTCGGCCTTGACTTTCAAATATCTTATCGATACTGGCAATTCGAGTCTCCAAAGTCTTATTGAAGATTATGTTACTGCTCAAGCAAAACTGCAAACCGTCGAGAATCCATATGGAGACTTAGCGACAGGAGCAGGTTTGGCAGAACCAAAATATTACACGAATGAAACTGCATTTTTAGGTGAATGGGGACGCCCTCAACGTGATGGACCAGCTTTACGCGCCATAGCTTTGATTTCATTTGGTAACGATCGCCTTACCTTGGGACAAAATGATACTGTCAAGGAAATCATCTGGCCAATTGTTCGGAACGACTTGGCATATGTTTCTCAGTATTGGAACTTCTCCGGTTTTGATTTATGGGAAGAAATTAATGGATCATCGTTTTTTACCACCGCGGTTCAACATCGAGCATTGGTAGAAGGAGCAAAATTCGCCACTGCCATCGGAGAATCATGCAACGATTGCGAGGAACAAGCCCCAGAGGTCCTTTGCATGCTACAGGATTATTGGAATGGAGCTAGCATAAATTCAAACATCCAAGTACAATCAACAACTTATGATCGTTCCGGGTTGGATTGCAATTCAATTCTGACTTCGATTCATACTTTTGATCCTGATCAAGCTGTGGGATGTGATTCTACCACTTTCCAGCCTTGCTCTGACCGCGCTCTTGCAAACCACAAAGTGTTGGTTGATTCTTTCCGCTCCATCTATACTATCAATTCAAATGCATCAACAGGAAAAGCTGCAGCTATCGGACGTTATGCTGAGGATATTTATCAGGGAGGAAATCCTTGGTATATATGCACATACGCTGCAGCAGAACAACTTTATGATGCTCTGTGGACATATAACACCACGGAAAGTATTACCATAACAGACATTAGCCAGGACTTTTTCACCGACTTAGTCCCCGGAATACAGACAGGTAAATTCGCAAGTGATTCAAGTCAATTCAAGGATATAATCAAAGCCATGCAAGATTATGCAGATGGTTTTGTATCAATCGCTGAAACATACACACCAGAAGACGGAGCACTAGCGGAACAATTTTCTCGTGAAAATGGTACCGCTTTAAGTGCAGTAGATCTCACATGGTCTTATGCATCTTTCCTCACCATGCAACGAGCCAGAGAGAGGAAGTTTGGTCCTAGTTGGGGAGCTGCATCTGCTATTGCTAAAGGAGTGCCGGATAAATGCTCGGGTGGTGGTGTTAAGGGAGCTTATTCCACGCCATCCGCAATTGCATTTCCTCAAAGTGAAGAGGGAACTTTTGGAACGAAGACTAGTTCGACAAGTGATACGGGAACTGGAACTGGTACAGTGAGTGGCAGTGCGGTTAGTGCGACGACATCAAAGAGTGCTGGGAACAGAGTTATGCCTATTGGTTTCTTTTTACTTTAGTGTGGGATTGAAAATTATCAGACTGAGTCCAGGCGAGAAGTGTTGTAGTTTTGGTTAGATGTCTCCGCGGAAGTGTTGTACGATTTTGTTATGATTTTCATGGCCTACTGTGTGTATATATAATGTGTACCAATGAATAAGTGTATTGACCAATGGCAAGAGATGAGAAGCATGATACAATAATATTAATCTCGAATGGTTCACCCGTCCAATGAACATTGACACACTGTGCATGCATTCATTACCATGAATTCTGTTGCCATACGATTTGTTTTTGAGCCGATTACAATACTCCTAGTCTACATTTAGACTATTTTAAGGTGATCATTGATATGAGACACCGTAGGGTAAGGGGTTTGCTTCCGAGATATCATTTTCATTAGAAGGAGGGGCGTTCGATACGACGTTCTTTGCGGAGGCACTGTTAGCGTAGAGCTCAGGGTAAGAGCACTCACTCCGTGCTTCGGATGGATCCTGATGCTTATGAAAACCAGTTTACTTGGCTAGTTGGCTGAAAGTTTCATTGATCATCTCTAGATTGATCTCTGTTTCAAATATGACTGTCTACAGGGTACGGCGGGAAGCATAGGGTAGAATATGAGGGCATTCAGAGAATCTTGTATCAAGTGTATTGTTTCTAACTATGAGAGAAAGAGCTCTGATATACACCAGAGCTCTTACTAGTACTAATCATGGACACAACAAATTTCGAAGGAAACTTTTTCTTCGAAATACGACCCATTCGCGATCATTTTAGATCACACTCATTGAACCAAATTGATTACAACTCTTCCCAAGTGATTTTGATTAGTAGTTATTGTAATACTATCGTCGGCATTTCAAACACAAAACTTACACGAAAATTCGTATAAAATTATTTCTCTAAATTATCAAAATAAAACTCTCAATATAAACAACCTCAATAATCCATCAATATTTAGGGATACAATTATAGTAGAGGTTTTTTCTGAAGTTTCTATTATACCAAACATTTATTCCATTATTATTCTAGACACTTCAATACCTTCAAACCCTTTCCAGTCTTCCAAAGATCTCTAAATCGAAATTTCTAGTCCTATTTTATCAATCAACCAGCTAGCCAACCCTAGAATAAGAATCGAAGAGTTTAGCTTTCTGAGTGATCCCTTTATTACCCAAAACACAACTAGTACTACTTATATATTCAATCAAAATAAGAAACGAGGTCCTACAATACCCCTCAGTAATCAAAACAAACAACCCAGAATATAGAATAATCAAATCACAACTAAGGAAGCCATTTTGAAAGCAAGAGATCTTATAATATTAGTCTCAACTCTTTCTCAATCACATAACAAGCAATCCAAGCTATTAGATCTTCTAGAAATCTTTAAAGAATATACCGAAAAGGGAAAGCTTACTACAGCTTCCAATATTATCACCTCTCAAATCACTCATTTGGAATCCGCTACACACAAAATCGAATCACAAGCGAAAGCATTAGCTAAACC
>PHWZ01000576.1:0-20398 GCA_004379285.1 Botryotinia calthae
ACTCGTGCTGGGTCTCAGGTGTAGGTATAGGTATAGGTGTAGGTATAGGTGTGGGTGGTGTGAGGTGTGAGGTGTGAGGTGTGAGGTGTGAGGTGTGCGTATGAAGTGTGTGTGAAGTGAAGGGAAGGGGGCTCGGGATTCGGATAAACCTCACCGAAACAGAGAAACAGGGCGATCGATTCGCGGAATGTATGTTTTGGGTCTCCGCTTTTATGAATTTGCTCCTAGGGAGAGGGAAGGGTAGATGGTGGACGGTGTGTGTCTAGCTTGTTGGGGCTAGAAGAAGTGTGCTACTGTACGCACGCACGCAAAGCAACGCACGCATGGATGTTCACACCATACCGTTACTGCATGCAAAGTGTCAACCAGCGAGACAGACATCATCATCATCATGATCATCGACATCGACATTGACATCGACATCGACATTTATCGACCGACCGCAAATTAGAGATATACCTAAGGATACTGGTATATCATTCATGATGTCTATCGACGATAACTCTATCCATCTCTCGGCACGTGTCTTTCTTCCGATGTAGATTATCGGTACATATTCACATTCACATTCACATTCATCCACACCAACATCAATCAGATGTGTTTTTCCCTAGGATATTATTTCATTTCTACACTACGCGTAGCATGTTATCATTTAATTAGTAAGTAGCATTTCCCACCGTAGTGTGTTGAGGAGTCTTGTTGTTTCATGATCCGAAAGAGAGATGTCTCATCTATTTCTCCGATGGAGGCTCTCAAGATTCATGCACGTCCAAATCGAATCAAAAAGTACGGCGGATGGATAAATATTGTTTGTGATTTGATTTCAGTTTATATACAACACCACACCAATACCAGCCCTACTCAAAACCACGACACTGGTCATAGACGAGAAAAGCATATTTGGAACATAACTCTATAAATTCTCCAATGTGATTGGTCGATCGTCACTTCCCTTTGGGTTGAAATTGACATGTCCTGGCGATCGAGAGCAGGAAAAAGCTTTGAACCCTCAACCAAGTTTGCCTGGACGATCGAATCGTTCATTTTCTCCGTTATGTCTGTCTATCTGCCGTTTTAGAGACTAAGGACGATGTGTTACTAAGTCCTCTCATGCATCTTGATAGGTGCGTACATCCCTAGTTTATACATCTTGTTCGACACGCTATATAATTTCCTTTTCTGACTCGTCTGTCTGTTTATTTTCCATCGCAGAGAAGTAGGTACGAGGGACGAGGGACGAGTAGCTTTACGACGAAGACCAAGTCAAGGGGACCGACTAAGAGATGCCTCAGCTGCTAAGGTAATTACGATTACAATTCTTCCTAGTGCGATGGCCGTTCAAAGTCACCATTTCCACTCTTGCCACGACCATCTACACTCCTTCAAGAAAGTATCTAGTACCTAGTACCTAGTACCTAGCACCTAGTCATTAGTACTTGGGGCTAAATATTAAATCCTGATTAATTCTCTGTCCTAATTCCTAATTCCTAATTCCTAATTCCTAAGTTTTAAGTCTTAAATCTTAAATCTTAAATCTTAAATCTTAAATCTTAATCCATAATCCATAATCCATAATCCATTAATCCTAAAATAACGGTACCCCAAAATGCTGATTCCACCCATTACAACCCCCTCCCCTCCTCTCCCCCACTTCGTTCAAATCATAATTTCGAAACCTTTTAAAAGTATCTCGAGGGAATGGATATAAAGAAAAGGGAGCTGGAACAAAAAAAAGAATACCACCAATGTCAAGAAGCACTAAGTAATTCTTTGTATTACAATCCTCCCACCCTCGAGTCATACATCTTCTGAGAGAAACGTCGAGAGGATACTTACTCCGTCGAAATGATGTTATCTCCTGAACATGAAGAAGAGCTTAGGAAGCTGAAAGAGGTGAGTTCTTTTGCCTTCCTTACTCGTGCCCGTGTGTGAGAGAGGGTGACATGGACATGCATCTTTCAATACACACATCTTGAGTATGCATCGAGGCTTATCATGGGAAAATAGCTTCAAGCCTTGTATGCAGAACATGCGGCCATGAGAGACCAACAAATGCAACAAAGTGGAAGTCCGAGGCCAGATAGTAGAGATTCTGCTTCTTCCGATCCTATGATATATCCAGGCTTGTATTCTCCAAGTGGTTTCGATGTGTTACAAATTCTGGTACGTTTTCCATGTCAAATTCGACGCAGCTGAATTGCTCTCGTTTTTGGCGATGCCTCTTCAAAGCACTTTCGTTTTTAACATGACTCAGTTTCAAATCCAACGTCGTCCAAATCCAACATATCCCCTGGGAAATATCGATAGCGGCGTAGCTCTCGTCCTGTGCGATTCCGCCCGTCCTCATTGTCCCATCGTCTACTGCAGTGAACCTTTCCAACGCCTCACCGGTTATTCCCAAACCGAAATCATTGGCAAGAATTGCAGATTCCTCCAACATCCTTTCAATCCAAACACCTTTGACTATCTCGGCAATGCACCAACGATGAAGGGCATCCAGAATCCCAAAAACGATCCCAACGCCGTAGCGAAATTAACCATTCGAAACGCCCTCGAATGTGGCTCGGAATCACAGGTCACTCTTATCAATTATCGAAAGAATGGAGAGCAATTCTTGAATGTTTTGACGACGGTACCGCTTAGATGGACGACGATGGAGGGGGAAGAAAAGAATTATATTGTAGGATTCCAAGCGCAAGCTCCACCGATGTACAGACACCGGTCCGCTTGAGTTTTGTGACGGGCGATTTAAATGGGTCTTTCCCCTTTTGATGATTCAACGATATCTTCTCACATGTTATTCACGTGGCGACAATTAATGATGGTGTGGAGTTGAACTTCTTTTTTTTTTAATGAATATACGGAATTGGATGATACCCCTCGAATTTCTTAGATGGGATTTGAGCATTATTAGATGGTCATTCAGCGATCGGTACATGGAGTATTGGGAATTTCTGGGATTGACAGATATACATATGGGATGGGGTGGGATGGGATAGCATGGCGCTGGTGATTTGATTGATTACTTATTTGAGTATGTTTGGGTGATGATTCGTTGAGAATATCGTTTGATGATGGGGATGAGGAGGTGAGGGGGTGCATAGGAAAGAAGATGGTGACCTAGTAGGGAGATTACCTCCTAGAATGCTTAGGACGATTGACTATCTAATCCGAAATTACAAAATAATAGTAACAAAAGTTTGAAGTGTTCATCTCACAACGAGTATCCAAATGGTGTGTTGCATGTGATGTATGTAATATTGAAATGGGTTAGTTACGGAGAGATTTGATTGAGAATTGGTTGTGTGAATTGGGGTATTGGTGTGTTGGTATGTTGATGTGTTGGTGTACTGTTTTTGGAGGGGGGAGGAGAAGGGGGAGGGGGTGATGGGGAGGATATGCTTAGAGTATTTAGGGGTTGTTGTTGTAGGGCAGGGGAGGGGAGGGTAGAATGAAAGAGGACAGGATAGAAGAATATAGATCGATATCAATAGTACTTCCGGAAAAGGTTATAAATATCTGAATAATATAATGTACGAATTGATAATTATCATCCCTTTCCACTCATTGGGCACAGACTCCACCGTTTTTCGCTTATGTAAGTCAGTTTCAAGACTAACTCGACCTTCACTACGACGAGGAAAAACATTAAACCTTCAGCTATCTATTCAATTCAATTAAGAAAAAATAAAGGGTGGGCTACAATTAATACTGTCAGAGACTCTCCGACCTTATGCAGCTATGAATCCTGCTCCACATCCCAAAGAAAAACGTATAGGAGTAGCATGTGAGGAGTGTCGGAAGAGAAAACGGAAGGTGGGGTATCATCCCGACAGATATATAGCTATAGGTCCCACAGAGCATTGGCTGAGATTTCTAGTGTGATGGCCTACGTCCATCATGCACTCTCTGTAATGTATCTCAGAAGACTTGTCATTATTCAGGAGATGTTGAAACACGCAAGTGAGTAATGCTACACTCAGTACCGTCAAGTGCTGATCATTGTGAACTGATTGTACATGTACCAAGACGCAAACAATGGGACACAGAGTATGTAGCTGTTTTGGAAGAGCAGAACTCTACACTTCGGGCTCAGATAGCAGAGCTGCAAGCTGGCCAGGCTACATCGTCAACGTCGCTGGAAAATCCTTCTAGTCTTTCGTCGTTGGCGAACACAACGAAAGCTCCGAGCTTACCTTCTCCGCGAGAGAACATTTTGGTCCGGGAGCAAGGCAATGCGGCTCTTATGGAGCTTCCTTTGTCTTCTTCAGCTATTAATGATATTGCCACACTAGTGTGGAGACTTGACCTTGGTGATAAAGGAGAGCCTACGTTCAGTGGACCATCTGGTAATTTCTGTATCCCCTCCTCGGTTGATACATTTGTAGCCCGATCTGAAGCGCGTAAAAAGCCACAGGTATTGAATAATATGATACCCATCCCTGACGCCTGTTACAATCTGACCTTGAAAACGAATCTCATGAATTTATTTTTAACTCAGCTTAATCCTGTGCATCAATTTATCCCTCCTTCTTACAAACTATCTCCCGAACTCTACCCTTTTAATGAGCCGGCCCTAGATATTTTGTACGGATCCATTTTTGCGGCGGGAGCTCTTTTTTCAACGGTTCAGGAGGAGAAGAACGCGGGCAAGGATTTTGAAGAATGCATGGATATGAATTCGGTTAAGACTTGTCGTGAACAGCCATCCCTACATGTGGTTCAAGCACTAAGTATCATTGCGTGGAGAGAATTGAGTCAGGAACACAATATTTGTGCCTTTATATACATCTGTATGATTTCTTCTCTAAATCCGTATAATCTCGCTAAATCGTGTTCTTTAGCTATGGCTGGTGGCCTTGCTATGGGTCTTGGTCTCCATGCTATTGGTCTAGGTGCTCTTTCCAAGTCTGATACTTCTAAAATACTTTTGGAACAAGAGCAGGAGAATCGACTCAGAACGTTTTGGTCATTTTTCTTCATTGATCGGTAAGATTTTATTTAGAACCATGGGTCTATGAAAATATCTCCATACACAACTCGATATTAATACTATCTTCTTTAGAATAGCTGCCACTATGCTTGGGATCAGTTGCGTAATTCCATGGCGTCGTGTGCAAGTACCGACTCTGCATTCTCTATTGGGTGCAGAAGCCTCACATGATGAGATTGCCTTCAGCTATAGCTGTGGACTTTGGCAATTGCACGATCAATTCATGGATCAAATGTATCAGATGTCCCCCCCCAATTTTTCACTAACGCAGAAGCAGATATTCCTTCGAATTCAAAGCTCTGGAGCTTTCCCAAAGAAATCACTTGCTACTCTTAGCACGAGCAGAACTTCTAGCATTCAAACAAGCCATGCCATCCTGGCTGCTAGTTCCCACATCCACAGCCGCATCTATACCACCACGTTCCGCTCTTTTCCTCCAAATGTCTTACCAAACGTCTCTTCTCTTGATTCATCGTCCTTATCTCGGCGATCCACCTGCAAGTGATTCATTTTCGCTTGCCTTCACGACGATATCATCTGCTGCAATTCGCATGACGCAATACATCCACTTATTTCGCAAACACTATCTAACAGAACCCACATGCAAACCACCATCTTTGGGCAATCATAAACAGGGTAAACCTACAGTGGCACTTCCATTCATCGTCCATCATATACTCACAGCATCCATCATGCATCTTCTCTTCAGTACCTCACGCGCACCAACTCAAATATCTCTCGCGCGCCGCAGACTCCAGGTTTGCATGGAGACTCTGACGATTCTACAGGATGAGTGGCCGGTGGCTGGTAAAGCGATCGCGCAGATCCAAGAGCTGGCTGTGCAGTGGAATGTCGTTGCTGCATTACCTCTAAAGTGGAGTTTCGTTGGCAAAATCTCCCCGTCAAACCCAACACCTGTCCTGGCAAACTCGATCGATGTTCAATCGGATACCAGAAATTCGATTCAGAACAGTTCACATCCGACTCGAAACTCTGAAATCCATCGACCGGAAAGATTCGATCCTCATACAATCCCAACTCCAGAAGTTTGCGCAGATAGTCGCGACATGCCCTGTGATCCTCACGCGTTTCTTCCGCATACCGTAGACCCCACGCAAGAATGGGAACCGGATCTTTATACGGCAGCGTTTTCTATAGAAGATGGGGATGTATCGTGGATGGGCCAGCTGGATTTCATGCTCAATGATGATGCGAACTCGAGTTCTTTGTGGAGGGATTCTTCTCAGTTTTCGGGTGTTCTTAGTCCGGCGAGGGAGTCGAACTCGGGGAGGGAGGGTGGTGAGGATTTGAGGATTTGAGGAGGGGTGAGGAGATATGGGGGGATGGTTAGATAGATAGATGGGTTGGGTTGGGATAGATAGTTTGGGTTGGTTGGTTGGTTGGTTGGGTAATTTGATAGTGTTGTAAAGTAGAGTAGATGAATATTCTTGATAAAGAGATTCTATAGGATATAGTAATGAAATCTTTTGATATCGTAGATTTGGTAATTGAGAAAGGATAGGAGTATATAGATAAACAACTATATTTGGTAATGGAATCTTGATTTTTGAAATGAGGATTAGCATTAGCATTAGGATTGTTAGCTAAGATGTAAATATAAGGTTTTGTGTGTGGGTTTTGTGTGTGGTTGTTATTGATACTTATACGTATACTCATACTTATAGTAGTAGGGGCGAGGATGCGATTGAATGAATGAAAGGATTTATGTGGAATTTTCTGTTTGTTTATTTATTTATTTGATAGAAGAAATCAAGGAATATATTTATGAGGATTCGAGGGGGAGGGGGGGAGAGACAGACGTATAAATAATCAATGCGAAATGTCATCTCGATATCTCGCTTCGGTTCCGAGTACCAATCCATTGGTTCGACTTATACTCGTACATACTATAAAATAAAAATCGATTCCAAGGTAGAAACGGTAAGAGAAAGCTAACTATTGCCGTGTCTCGTATTGATGTTGTAGATGTCTCGATGTCAACCTAAAAGATTCGACGCACGGGGGGTTGTTATTGCTTTTCTATCTATCTATCTATTTTCTTTATTCGTTTGTTCGTTTGTTTGGGTATATTGTGGTATGGTTTTATAGTGGGGTGTATGCTATGGTATGGTATGGTGTGATAAATTGAATTGAATCGAATTGATTGGGGATTTATTGTTGTTATTTTTACTATCTACTATCTACTATCTTCGAAAGAAAAAAAAGTATCTTGGAACTCGGAACTTGGAATTTGGATTCGGAAGAATGGGAGTAAGAGAGAAAGGAAGATGTTATATAATAATATCGATATTATAACGAAATGCGAAATGAAATCTAGTCCGCTTGCTGGGTGGATGCTGTACGGTTATGGTTGTGGTTGTGGTTGTGATTTTCGAGAGGAGCAGAGGAGATTGATTAGCTAGGGAGTGTATAATATAGTATGTGATATGTTTTTGGAGAGTTTTGAGAGTTTTGGGAGTGCTGAGAGTGCTAGATTCGCTGGGTTGATTGGTGGATTGGGGGGTTGTGCTATGCGGTGTTATAGTTAGGTTATGCGGTGGTGTAGTGTTGTGGTTATAGGATTGTAGTTATATAGTAGTGTGATTTTATTAATATGTAGTAGTGTAGTGGTACTTTGTATGAATGGTATATAGGAGTAATATGTAGTATTGTGAATGATATTGTGATTTGTGATTTGTGACTAGGATGAATATATGAATGGATGAGTGTTATAAGAATAGAGATAGGGATAAAAATATATAGGGGTGGATATAGATGTTTATAAAAGGAAGGAGTGATGTTGATTGAAGATTTACTGAGATGCGAGAGTTTATATATTTTGATCCCCCCCCTCCCCCTCTTCTTTTTTGAGATGGAAATTTATATAAAATATATACTCAAATAGATTTTAGATATAAAGTGTGTGAGTTTTTGGATTTTGAAGGTTTGCTCGTGAGATTCTGTATACTGATGATGTTGGATATTATTAATAGTAATTATGAATATGTATTGAAAAAAGTCAATATGTATTACTGAAGTAGACGTATCTAAAATGTTAGATAGACGGAAAATACTAATTGGGATACTGTGATTATTTCTTTCTTTGTAAAGTAAAACGTGAGGAGAGAATGATATTCAAAAGGTGTGAATTTTTGTATATTTTAATTGTGAGAAAATTCGATGAGCTATAATGGAAGAGAATACTACGAGATGAAGAGATTAGAGAATAAGTTGAATTGGAAATTTTAGCGAGAATGATGTCTATCTATCCTATAGATATAATAGTAGTGATGTGTTATTATTGGTATCAACTTGATTGATAAGTGTAAAGTACTTTGGTCTATTGTGGTTGTAACCGTTCTTAATCATTTACTATGGAAAGCTATACACATTTATAGATAGGAGCTAGCGCAGGCGCTAGCTAATACAGCACCCTCTGTATGATCACACGATCAATATCCCGACAGTTATATGTTACGAAAAGTAAAGTGTAAGATTAAAGCACGCTCTATTTATGTCAAAATCACATACTGGAGCATGTCAATAGAGACCAAATGACTAGAATAAGAAAGCTAAAGAGGAAAGAGATCTCTAAGGGATCTCTTTACCTATTTTATAATCCAGTATCGCTAAGTTTAAGCTAGGCTTAAACTAAAGTAAGCATGATGAGATATCACCTGAGTATGTGATATTCGTTACAATCTCAACGAGACGTGATCCCCCCTCTTTTTATACTCGGCGCTAGCCTAAGTATCCCAAACTTCATCCCATCACAAAACACCAATACATCATCTCTTCCGCACAATCTCACCCCTTACTTCTTCCCCGCAATCTTCGCCGTCTCCGCCCCCTCCGAATCTAACGCCACAACCTCAATCTCCACTCTCATATCATCATCGCCCAATCTCGTCACTCCCACACACGTCCAAATCGGTGCATGGTACGGCATCCACTTTTTGAAATTCCTCGTCATGGCCGTTAGTGCCTCATTGTTAATTGGCACGTGATAGGAATTCACGCGGAATACTTGGCTCCAGCCTTTACCCCCTGCGTTGCGGAGATTCAAATCGACGTTTGCAAAGGCCTGATTGATTTGGGCGTTGATTTCGAGATGGTATTCGCCGCTTGAGGGATCCCATCCGCCTGTGTTTTTGGCAGGTTAGTATATATGCTGGAGGGAGATGGGAATGGGAAGGGGATGGCTAGAGAGGGGATTTGGCGGGCCATGTGCATGTATATGTGTGTGATAAATGGGAAGCAGACAACGTGCCTTGGCCTGCGCACTCAATACGATCGCCTACTCGGACGGCTTGGCTATAACCGTGCTGCTTTAGTTTGTTTTCGCCTTCCTTGGGATATGCATAGTACTGGAGCCCGGACATGGTGTTGATATGTAGAAATTCTCGGAATCGAATTGAAGTGACACGTTTGGGATGATGACTTGTGATTTCCACAGGAACTGATTTTCTGATTTACATATGTTTAGGAAGGTCGAGGATGACGACGTTTATATTACTTGGTTGGTATTTGAACTTGAACCATCACATCATACTTAGAAGGAACGTGGAATTGTTGATTCCTTCCGATTTGTAAGATGGAATCATTGAGTAAGTATTAGTCGTCTTTGTGGATAATTGTGCAGTGGGAATAGTCGAGAATATCAGGTAAGGGAATTTCAATGCCCAATCATGAGGTGAGTTGTCAAACTCAATCTGGGCGGAATTATAATGCCGCCACTAAGTCGGATTCCCGCCCGTGCTTGATCGGAGATCGTGTTTCCCATAACCAGGTGTTCATTTTATTGATACGTCAGAATAAAGTTTGGTCATAAGAATAAAGTTCGGCTTTATACAATACCATAATAGTCAGATGAAGACATAGGAATTTATGTATTTGTTTTATGATATACATTGAGGTATGAATGCAAGCTTTCGATACGTTCGCTTAGACTGTGAAATCGCACGGATTGTTTGTACACGTGACCGGCCTCAGCAGCCCAAATTTAGCTAGTATTCAGTAATTTCGAACTTCCCTTAGAATTCCATTAATGACTATAATTGCTTTGCTACAAATTGCTTTGGTTTCTAAGTCCTCATATACACTAAGGTTGATCTCAATCGGTCGATCATTATATTTCTTATTATTACTTCATTTAGCCAACCTTTTCAGTCAAAAACTATATAAGATATATAATAGATTTCTTTGACATAGGTAGATACGCTGAAATAAATCAGGTTGAGTAGGAGTTGTAAGTAGGTAACCTGAAAACCATCGATGAGAATAGAGTCTCTTCCTTTCGAACTCAAACTAACATCTAAGTAACGGGTTATCTATAAGAGTCTTTCAGGAAGTAAAGATTAATAGTAGTTTCTTTTTTGTCACGAAACGCACTCAATCGCGATGCGATCGTATGTGAGTGATTATATATATACATAGTCAATATATAAGAGCGCTCTTCAAGCGATTGGATCGAAATTCTTTAGTTTTAGATTCTAAGGATATTTTGTATTCTGCTCTCGCAGTTCTTTTACAGCAAAGTGTCACATTTTTCATGTATTGATTTCTCTACGATTGTGACATCACTCATCGGTTACTGATAACACTAGATTGTTATACTGGTAAGAATAAACATTCATTCGTATCGTTAGTAAGTCCGAAGTGTTCTATTCTTTTTCCATTAAATCGATGTTAGTAAGGAGGTATTTAAACACGTTGCGATGCAAGTGAATATGAATACGTGGGCTCGCTAGTACACAAGCGTATTATATATCTCTCTCGTAGCTCTGAACCTAAAATAGATAAATATAATAAACAGAGCGAAAGCTTCGATATATAAATCAGACGTCATCAAGAGCCGTTAAAGGAGCTGTTCCAGGCCTTTGGCTGGACTATTCAGAGATATTAGGAAAGTTAATCAGATGAGGGTTGCGAAGGCCGGTGAGAAGAGGAACGCCTGTAATACATGGGAGGGAGTAAATGAGGCAAAGAGGGGGAAGACTTTCTATTAAGATTGGAGAATTCTACCCGTGGACACAAGAGAAATCCTGCCATTTGACCAGCTCATTCGTCCCCCGTGAATGTATTTCTCAGAAGTGACTAACTCAAAAACTTGGAGAGACGATGTACAGAGTTTTGATATTGTAATTTCGGAGGAAGAAGATTGGTCACATGATAGTCGGGCATTTTATCTTTTAACGTCTTTTCGGCCTAGTGCTTATTCTGGAACTAATGAACGCGGGAGCCAACTACGGCAACGGCTCAACTCATGTGACTATGCGACCCTTAGATATAAAGCTCAATATAGCCTCATCAGTAAATCTTCTTTCCCCGGAAATACTTCAGACACTCTACATGACTCGAAACACTTGTCCACCCCATGATTACTTCGAAGCTTATACATGGATCATTTATCATTCCAATTTGTGCGGAATAGCTAGAAAGAACGTGGTTTTAAACTTATATCGACGGATGTAAGTTACCGATGCTCAAAAGTCTAATTAGCGAAAACCTTGATGATCTTCAGAATGATTAACATTTGCGTAATGTTACTTTACATGCCTCAAAGCCCCTGAAACCCCCGAACTCTCCGAACGGTATTCTAGAAAGGAAGAGCATGCGAGAAACCCTCTTGAAACATAGCACATGGGGGTTTTTGCATCAGTCAAAAAACTTGATTGTTACAACGATAGCCCGTCATGTGATTATAATTATTTAGACTCAGACATTAGAAAAATAATCACAGGAAAGTGCTGACCATGTGATGAAAGTCGGAAGTCTAAGAGCTACTCTCACGCCAAGACAGAGAAACCGGGACATCAAAAAATAGTATTATCTGTCACGCGTGTCACAAGAGGCAATATTGGAATAGCCTCAAAGATCAACAATCAGATAAGAGAACCATACTAACGAAGAAAGGTCTTCTTATGAGATCAAGACCTATATAAGGATTGATCACGTGATTGTCTATCCATCATTCTTTAGAACAAGGATCTAGGCATGTCAATTTTAACGGGTTTGGTGTGCCGGGTTTTCCGTTCAGGGGTGAGCTACCGAGCCCCAAACGTGGATCCCAGATTCCTGGCCAAGGTCAATATAAAATTTTTATCAACTATACTTGGTTTGGATAAATAAGTGTACCCCTTGCCTCTTTACGTTCTCGTACTTTCTAGAGGTACGACAGATCAAGTATGCTTCAACTCATCCACTTACACCTCGAAAAAAAAGTACTCCGGCCATCGACCTTCCCTTGGTCCTCTAAAAGACAACAGCTAATCGAATGGGGTTTTGCCTCTGCGAAGAATCGAAGAACACCTTAAGCATAAAATTCCAGCAATCTTTGGATGGAATTCTCATATTTATGCGATCGAGACGGCTTTTAAGATGGAATGTTTTGCACGCCGGTCTGCTTTAAAGAAACCAGATCTTATGGCGAAGTATACAGCTATACGTCACATATGGGCTTTAGAATGTATACGTTGGACTGCAGAGGAATAGACACAAATCCTACAGAGTAACGAATTGCGGATTCAACCAGGAAGGCATTAAGAAGTAAAGGTTACAAGGAGACCAGGGGAAGAACTACATGATACTAGCTTGAGCGAGATGCAACGTTGATGCTAGGTAAGAAAGACTTGAAATGACAGCGGAATATCAAGGTACTAGATATCCCCTATATCCCCCAGCCAGTAATGAGTTCAAACTTTTTTCCCTCCTTTTCTGTTCAGCCATGTCTTCAGACAGACACTAAATTTATAGGGCGTTTGAACTCCCGATCGTAGTATAAGTGCTATTTAGTGTTAATCATATACAGTAGATACACCTTGTGTACAATATTAGCAAACAAGTCGATTGTTCTCCAAGTGTATAGAATAATCAACATCTCGAGTTTTTGGTACGAAATATATCTCAAATACAATGATTAACCATAATTCTTATATCTATTAGCAGAAGGGACAACGTAATAATCAGATTTTCCTTTATTGTGGTCAGTTAAATAATTGAGAATAAGTTGCTCGACTTCCCGTTGCCATTTCAGATATTTTCAATACAATTATCAGATTTGGCGTCTCATCCCACTTTTCGGTAGTACCCAATTCCTATTGGTGGGGTGGATCATTTCCATGTATAGCTGAGACGCTTCAAGCCCCTTCTAAATCTTATGTCACACAGTTGGACCTAATTACAGGTCGTCTTCCCGGTGGCCATTGTGTGGAGCTTTTACAGATATGATTGTTTTGGAAGAGCTTGCCGTCTATTCCGTCCAATCTTTTTTATTTAATATTCTTTTTAATAAACACATGATTAATATAGTAGCAAGATTTCAAGAAATCTATCTTGATACAGTTGTATACTTATAAATACGTGTGTACACTTACTGATTGGTCCTTCATGTCCAGGTTGGCAATTCTTCTATAGCATCAATCTCTTCATCATATTTATTGGAATCCGATCGACTGGCTCTGAAGGTTGGGGTTCTTCGCTAGTTTGTATCTATCAATGGGCCTGGTCTAGGGATCGCCTCAATAGATCAGCATAAACCCAAACTGTCAACTAGCATTGACAACCGCACATGCAGATCCTATTACAAAAATCTGGGGCTCCCTGGAGTACCCGTCTCCCCGTACTTATACATTGCCCTTTCACTCTCAACGCAGCCATCCTCTTCTTTCAACCTGTCACGAACTCGTGAGGAGCCACTGTACTAGCCACTTCGCCATATATTGAACCGCCTATACTTCTGGCAAATTTACGCCGACCTGCAGTGTCTCTGTTCTAGGTCTTTCAGGCGCCGCGAACAAGTGGACTTCCAAAATGACATACTACGGTGATCATGCGCCCAAAGTTACTATTACAGTGATTACTTTGATGACGATTGCTTATGTGGCCTTCGGTTTGCGTCTTTACACGAGACTTTGGAATAAGGCTTGGGGCATGGACGACTGGTGTATGACGACCGCAGTAGTAAGTAATTTTCTACGTGTGTCATTGTAATAAGGCTGAACTAGTATTATATAGATTCCATTCACCGTATTAACGGTAGCATGTCTGGGAGGTTCCTTCAGAGGTGTTGGAGTGCACGAAAGTAGAATGACTCCGGAGCAAAAGACTGTGGGTCTCAAGGTAAGCAATTCAAAGTTTTTCCATACAATGTATCTTCAGCTTCGTGTATATCTAACTTGGACAGTACTTCTTCTTCTTTGAGATATTCTACTGCGCTGCTATCATTCCCATCAAGCTCAGCATTTCCTTTATGTTGATGCGTATTGCAACGGGAAGACGAGTATACATCAACAGCATTTATGCCATCTCGACCATGTTCACAATCATGAACCTCATAGCATTCTTGTACATCATCTTCCAGTGCAGTCCTGTTCAGTAAGTAACACTTGTTTGACCTGCGTGCACTGCCACCTGAACTAATGGTTTCTCTCTAAGATATGCATGGAACACTTCCATCGTGGGTAAGTGCAATCCTGCTAAAACTCTTGCCGACATATACTATGCTACTACGGCTGTAAATATTGTAACGGATTGGTTCTGTGCTATATTGTAAGTCCTGCTAATATTCACCTTCGCGGTGTCCGTTGTAGCTAACGATGCAGACCAATCCCACTACTCTGGAACGTCCAGCTCAACCGCAATGCGAAGCTTTCCGTCGGTTTCATTCTGGGTCTTGGTGCACTGTAAGTACCTTCGCTATATATTACCATAGTTACATATATTAACATAGTGTTAAGCGCGAGTTTATCTGCTTGCATCCGTCTCTTTTACACTGTCAACCTGACTAATTCACAAGATTACCTTTGTAAGTTCATACAGCCAAAAAGCCCAACATCATTCCGAAGCTGCGATTCAACAGAGATTTTTCATTCTAGATAGCTTACCAACGTTATCTACCAGTTGGTGTCTCCGATGTCATGATCTGGGGATACGCAGAAAACGGCGTCGGCATGATCGTCGGCTGCATCTCCACTCTCCGCCCCCTGTTTCGACGCCTCCTGAATCTCGGCGGCGAATCAATCCCTAAACGCACGCCCAACTTCCACACCATATGGCCCAGTAACAATGTGCGATCCGGCGGGCAAGACGAAGAATGGGTAGTCTTAAGCGAAACGGATGACACGATGGCGAAAGCTAGAAAGTCGCATGCTCCGATAAGGGGCTCGGAGAGCAAGGAATGTATTCTGGGGAATGAGATTGCGAAAACGGGCTTGCAGGACTTTACGTGTCCGAGGGAAGGGTCAAAACTTGAGAGTCATGGGTCGTAATTGCGAGTGGGTAGGAATGGAATGGAATGTCTTATATAATGATTGGTGGCTGCACAATTGCCCTACACGCGCTTACTTGTATACATATCAGAATCAGAATCTTATGCTGCGCAACGGGTACACGCGGGGTGGATAATGAGCTCGATGGGTGACCCACGGATTATCTGTGGGTACTCACCTACCCATATCTTGTATAATATTTCCTAAAATTAATATAAATCTAAGCTTGGATCACCTTTGAGCTGTAAAATGATCTGGAAATAGCTTTAGACTTAACCGAAAAGTGGAGAATCTACAGATAATCCACGGATAATCCGCAGATTATCTGCAAATAACCCATATACCCGCGGATTATCTGTATAGGGCGGGTAATTTTTAAGCCTCAACAGATAACCCACGGAGCGGGTAGCATCTCTGATAGCCCTGTAATCTCAAAACTACTACGAAATACGATCCAGAGGTGCGGCTCGAATATTAGCACTTTGTAATCCAATTGATTGCAAATGGGTAACAATATGTTTGGTGTATTATTGATCAAATAGTAGTAATAGAATCTTCTCGATTATATCATGTCGTCAATTGTTAGAGACTTCTACATCAAGTACATTAATAAATATCAGATTTGTTATACATAAAACATCATAAACTATAGAACATTCCTCTCATTTTCGATGAATGTTCTAAACCCCCAACTAAAGTAAAGGTACTCAAAAACCTCATAAAACCCTCAACTTTTTTATTCTCATCATCTTCTAATCCACCTTACTAACATCGAATTTACTATCTCCTAAGCCTCTATCAAAAGGGTTCTTGGGGCGAATATTCCGAAGTTCCCAGTCTCCGAGAACCTGTTCCAATTCCTCGCTGAGATTCATAGCATGCTGTAACCTCCTATCTTCGATTTCGATACACGCATCTACTATCGATGTTGAGGTATCCAGTGAAACCTTGATGAAAATCAAGAGGACAACCAATGTAGCGATCATAAGCCAAACAGTGCATATTGACATTTCGATGAATGGATTAAATTATCGAAGATGATGTAACAGTAGAGCTTAGAATTTGTATGATAGAAACTAGTCCTATTGCGATCCTTTATTGTTGAAGGTTGATGATGGTAGAGAGAGATAATGAGGAGTGATTGAATGGTTTGTGTAAACCTTTTTATTAATGATGAGCTAGAAGTTCCTTTGTATTCTACTTGTACTACTGCTAATTTCCTGACATGTCTCGCTTATTCCTGAAGAACACTAAATCGACACTTCGTGAATCCCAAAGGCTGTACTGCTTAGGCCATAGAGACTGAACACGGGGTAAAAACTAGTTGTTGGTAGCTTATAGATCATTAGCGTCTGAATTAATAATGCGGATTTCATAATTACTAGGGTGAAGCTTGTCACGAGCATACCAGAGATGTGCAACACAAACCTTCAAGACATTCCCATTGATATTCGCGTCTGAAACACTAGTTTAGTACCCGCGGGACACGAAATGAACCCATATAGTAGTATCAACTAATAGGGGATATATCATACTTACTAGGACAGGGTATATGATAAGGGTATCAAAGGCGTGCAACACAAAGCTTTTGGAGGCTCTAATTGGCATTCCCTATAAGAGACTAGTTTAGTGTCGCGCGACGAATAAAATAAGTCGCATGCCAAGGCTAAACCTTATACTCATAGCATCGAGACCCTCAAGGTGCATAGACTTGTTCTAGATTGAGTTGAATGTGAGGTATATCATGGTGGCTAAGTATACTGGCTTTGGCGCGGTCATTTCGTTTATGGTAGGGGTAGACGTGGCTATTAGAATTCGTCTCTCAGTGGATAAGCTGGGATCCATGGAGGAAATTAAGTAACAACTAGTATTCCCCTTATTATTGCATCTTTTCACGTTCAGTTATAATTCGTGTTCTAGAGAAGAAGTTCGCAATATTGGGCAAGTTTTGTCTACTTAACTAGCAACGTTGATATGGTACCAGCTAACAACACTGATATATTTGAAAGTTATCCTCCATATCTGCGAGAGATTTTGTGTTCTGCCAACTTGTAGAGATTCTTCATAATCTTCCTCCTGACACGAAACTCTATAATATACCCAGTAAGTGTGTCCATGTGGCTTTTCGTCTCAAAGTCTTCAGATTATTGAATCATGATAGGACAGCTATCCAGCAAGCGCAAGATATTCGTGGAATAATTCGGAGAAAGAGGATTTAACGTTGATATTTCTCCATTCGCGAAGCACATGTTCTGTATCGATGCGGTCCCCTGCCATTTGAGTCAGTATTTGGCTTCATTTTATTCTCAAACGAAGAAATTATCTTACTAGTCCAACTCATCCAACATTCGTTTGAGATATCTGGACTTTGAAACGGTATCCATAGGCTTATTACTATTCAAGTGCTCATAGTCATCCTCTCCTGCCTCAAAAGCCTCTTCCCAAGCAGTCAGTTGTGCTGGAGGACCAGGTGCCTTGGGGTTCTCTCGATAGAACTACTTCAACAAATATGGCGAGGTTTTGAAATCGGAAATGGGATACCATTCGGGATCTTCGCGATAGCCAACCCAAGACGCCCTAACATATAAACTCTTCCATCTCTTTTTTACTTCGAGAATTCCTTTGACCTCCCATTCTTTGACTTCGTCATCTTTGGTTGGTGCTCGTGCGCTGGCAGATTGGATGCGAGCGTCCGCTGTGGAATTATCGACTGCTCGGGATCGTGCCATTGCGATAATGGTGATAATTCGAGAAGGAAAATGGTTCGCTGCCGGTATAATCGTAAAAAAGAGTGGAGAAGGGCAGCGTTTTGTAGAGGTAGGTAACTATAAGTGGTTGAAAAGAGGATGATGGTTCCCCGAGAAATTCGCAGATGAAAGCGGAGGGAATTAATTTGTTGGCGTGGTAAATATTCTGAGGTGAATTTCGAGAGGAAGGCTACATCGTAGCCTTACTAGTGCCCTCTAGCTACTAAGATAAAGGCGAATGGTCATTTGAACTTCATGATATAAACTTGTGCGTTGTGTAGGCAATGAAGTATCATTCTCACCCGGCACCTGCAAGAAGATAAAAAGAGACAGAATCGGTCTATAAATCGTAGAATATATTGTACGACCTTTATGGATGTGACTGAAGATAGTTTGTAAGTACTTCCAGAGAACATGGAGAAGAAGTAGACTCGGCAACCTATTTCTAGAATTGATATGAACTTACACAACAACTACAGGTAGGCTTTGATGAATAATAGGTATGTCTGATATTATAGTAAGATGTTGAACAGTGCGGTTTATCAATCACAAGAGAGGTAAAGTCAGATATTCACATGAGAGTGTTCTTCAAATGTCTTTGCGTAAAGTTTTGATTGTCTAAATATATGCTATCTTGAAATATATTACATTGTATCAACCCTCCTTCAACCCTTCACAGCCAAAACAGGCCGAATCTCACCAATCGAAGGCGAGTTAGCTATAAATCGAGGTGTCAAGTATTGAACAATATCCTTAGACAGAAGGTAAATCTCATCATGTTCATTTTCTCTGCTCTCCTTTAGTTGAAGGGACGACCTATCGCTGTTTGAAAGGAAAACCCATGATGGCAAGTTCTCACGCTCCCATCGTGACTGCACATTCGAACCATCATCAACAGAACACAAGCCCAGTGGCGTAT
This sequence comes from Botryotinia calthae, assembly GCA_004379285.1. NCBI lineage: Eukaryota > Fungi > Ascomycota > Leotiomycetes > Helotiales > Sclerotiniaceae > Botryotinia > Botryotinia calthae. The sequence continues at coordinate 18,931 of PHWZ01000576.1, forward strand.
TGATAACAACATACAGTGCTTCAATATTATAATGATCAGATAATCCGTCGAAGGAAGCCATGGCGAAGTAAACTCCAAGCATCGATTTTGGCACAGCAAGACGCTTAACTTCATTGAATATTTCATGAGTCAGACCAATCATATCATCTTTAGAAGATCGCTGATGAGGTTCAAGGAAAAGATCGTCCCATCGATCAGCAGATACATGGAGTATATCTCGAATGGGGTTGAAAGGAAGAGATAAACGTGGGAGCAGTGGATCTCCGCATGTTTCGATACCATGATTGCGTGCCCAGGTGAGGGTGATCTTCCAAGCCTCATGATTCACAAATAAGAGAGGCGTCTGAACGTGGATATTATCAAGAAGATCGTGGCGAAATTCAAATTTTCTGTTCAGACCTTCTGTGCTGACATTTTCACTGACTTTGTCGCAGTAACCTGGATCAGATTTGGTGAAAATTCGGGGTTGCCAACATCCTTTTTTGTAAGAGTAAAGCGCCGGAGGGAATTCGGAAGGAAGAGATTCTTCCCATATCTTAGTGCGTAATTCAAGAGCGAGACTGGAGAAGAGGGGAAACGTTGAAGGTGAGATTGTTGTTGCTGTCATGATTACGTATTGTGATTCTATGATGAACGCTGATGTGAGTGAAGTGAAAGTTCCTGAGCCTCTGTGATATTAATGGAATGAGAGATGTAAGAGCTTGCTAAATCTCGAATGTTCTGGATGCTGCTGAATTCCTGCGATTGCGTTTGACCCTAGTTCTGAGGTTTTGTTTGCTGCTTATTGTGGCGCAGCTTTCAGACTTTGTATTTCCGTTATTTTTTGTCCTTTTCATTTGTAACAAGCATATATTCCTGTGAAGAGCGCCTGTTAACGTGTGGGATCACAATAAATATAGTGGATTAAAAATCAGAAGACTGTGTAGTTCTCAAAATCGTCTTGTGTTCGTTGTATGAAGAACTAGGATGATGTTAAACTTGAACCTTCTTGTTGGTATCAACTTGGTTGATAAGTGTAAAGTACTTTAGTCTAGTTTGGTTGTAATCGTTCTTAATCATTTACTATGTAAAGCTATGTACATTTATAGAAGATTAGAAGCTAGCGTCTACGCTAGCACCTGCGCTAGTCAATACAGCTCCCTCTTGTATGATCACATGATTGATATCCCGACACTTCTTAACAGGCCATGGCGGGGTAGGAGAAACAACGCTGATCCTAATTAAGCTCTAGCTTGATGTTCTACTGCTCTAACTGCTTTAAATACACAACTTACCTTCCCGTAAGATTACTTTATATAGTATTGTAGCAACTAGAACCTCTAAAAAAAAGAAGAGTGATTCACTTCCTTTGCTGCAGTATGCTTATAGTTTGATTGATTGATTGATTGATTGAATTTACGTCCACCTTCAGTCTAAGACTATATAGGACGACTAGGCCTTAGGGGCCTAGTGAATAACTTTTTATTTT